>OY770010.1:8757500-8912500 GCA_963669245.1 Quercus cerris
ATATTAAATAAGATCAACCTCATATATAGGCACACCAGTATCATTATAAATAGCATACATGATACGTCCATACTTGTAAGAATTGCCAGGGTTAATTTCTAATTAAAAAGGGAAGTCCAAGTTAGTTATCTTCAATTTTAAATCAAAAATTAGAAAAATTTAGGAACAAATTAGTCTTTCTCTATATTTATATAAAATATTACTGACTCAAAAAGATTCATATGCCTCTCGAGAGTTTAGATCTAAGCTAAGCGTAAGTAACTCCATGGCATGCTCAGTAAACTAATGATTTAGTTCCTGAAATTGAGAATCTATTCCTGCATTAAAAATATCCACTTTTATAATAATGCTCATTTCTAAAGTCCTCTTGTTGATGACGAGCTCGACCAAATTTTGCAACATAATGAGCATTCATATCAGGGACATCTATACCAAGTTCCATACGAAATGATATCCTAGTAGCAAGTAAGTTATCCCATTTCTCATCTCTAAATTGTTGGATAAGTTTTTTAGTCGATGAAAATAAATAAGTAGAATTTAAAATGTCTTGCGATTGGTTTTGCAAAGCTTGAAAAAGTTTATCAATGATCCCTATAGTTTCATTAACAGAATGCAAGATGAAGACAAATTCAAATGAAATTAATACCTTATTAGCGGACTCTACTTCTACTTTTTGTGAAGAATTTCCTTCATCCATGATTTTCAGTAGAACTTCACATGTTGGACTAAATAGCTTTATCAAGTTAGAAACTGATTTAATGCGAACCTCAACAAGTATCTCTAGGTCGCTGCAAAGTGACCATCTGATTAAATCCTTTCCCAGTTTCAAGCTCTTCAATATCAATCAAATATGCAATGTTAGAAGCTTTAGCAATTTTTAATTGCTCAATACGTTTGCATAAAGCACAAATATTATTGATAACCAAAATTAATTTACTGAAAAACCTATTAAGACGGACAACTGCTTTTGATGCTCCTACTAATGCCAATTGTAATCGATGTGCAAAACAATGAATGTAGTAAACATATGAACAATCATTCAAAATCAAAGCTTGTAATTCATTCTACTCACTCCGCATGTTGCTTGCACCATCATATCCTTGCCCTCAAATGTTTTGAATATCTAAGCAATGATTGGAGAACAAATAATATATCTCCTTTTTAAGGGTCAATGCCGCAGTGTCAATAACATGAACAATCCCATAAAATCATTCTCGCATAAAGCCATATTTATCAACATATCTTAAAACCATAGTTATTTGCTCTTTCATGCACTCATCACAAGCTTCATCAACCAATATGCAAAACTTTGCATCACCAATTTCTTCCCTAATTGCCTTCTTCACTTTGGTTGAAATAACATGTTTTATTTCTTTTGAATCCAAGGTGATGTGTGGGTGGCCTTTTTTAGAGCTTTTGTCATTATTTCAACAACATTATTATTATAGCCCACCATCAAATCCAATGTCGCAAGAAAGTTTCCCCGATTGGTTGAACGACAAAAGAAATAGCTTGCAAGGAAAGTTGTCGAACAACATCAATTAATTATTTGCAATTTGTTTTGAAGTGAAATTGCCCACTACCTTGTCTATATGTTGAGACTGGTTCATTAAATCTTAACATGCTTTAAGGGCAAATCTATGAGAGGAGTTAAGATCTTTCCACTACAAGAAAAACGAGCTATTGCGGCGGGTGTGAAAACTGCCGCTATATATCGCCTATTGCGGTGCATTTTTGGCCCGCCGCTGTGCATGAGATCTATTGCGGCGTTCTATATGCCCGCTGCAATAGACCTATTTTAGTGGCGTTAAGCATAGATATAGTGGCGGGTCATTGACCCCCCACAAGATGTAGTCTTTTTTGCGGCGGGTTGGACCGCCGTAATAGACCTTCAAATTTTACAGCCCCAAAATTTCCCTCTATTTTTTTCGTTCCCACTTAAAGATCAAATAGTAAATTACACCCAATTGGCATGCATGTTAAAAACATATAGAAAATGTGATCCAAAGGTTGGATTTTCAAAATATGAATTCAATAACAAGTTATTAGTTGGTGTAACATTTTTTAGAGTTACATCAAGTGTAACTTGAACTTAACCCTATATTTCTTAATTCATTGTGAATTTTGACAAATCTACCGTTAGATTACATTATCTTCATATATTTATCATGCATATAAAATTTCAAAGTGATCAAAGATTAATAATCATGTCATCAATCAATTGATTAAATTCAAGTTTTCATAATTTAATTAAAATAACGCATAAAAGATGAGTTTAAAGATCAAATAGTAAATTACATCCGATTGGCATGAAAATTGGCATGCATGTTAAGAACAAATAGAAAATGTGATTGAACGGTTGTGTTTTCAAAATATGAATTCAACAATAAGTTATTGGTTGGTGTAATATTTTTTAGAGTTACATTAGGTGTAACTTGAACACAACCCTATATTTCTTAATTCGATGATAATTTTGACAAATCTACAGTTAGATTATATTATCTTCATATATTATTCATGCTTACAAAATTGCAAGGTGATCAAAGATTAATAGCCATGTCATCAATCAATTGTTTAAATTCAAGTTTTTGTAGTTTAAAATAACGCACAAACGATGAGTTTAAAAATTAAATGGTAAATTACATCCGATTGGCATGAAAATTGGCATACATGTTAAGAACATATAGAACATGTGATCCAACGGTTGGATTTTCAAATTATGAATTCAACAATAAGTTATTGGTTGGTGTAACATTTTTAGAGTTACATCAGGTGTAACTTGAACCCAACGTGATATTTATTAATTCGATGTGAATTTTGAAAAATCTACTGTTAGATTACATTATCTTTATATATTTTTCATGCTTGCAAAATTTCAAGGTGATCAAAGATTAATAGTCATGTCATCAATTAATTGTTTAAATTCAAGTTTTTGTAGTTTAAAATAACGCACAAAAGATGAGTTTAAAGATTAAATAGTAAATTACATCCGATTGGCATGAAAATTGGCATGCACGTTAAGAACATATAGAACATGTGATCTAACAGTTGTATTTTTAAAATATGAATTCAACAATAAGTTATTTGTCGGTGTAACATTTTTTAGAGTTACATCAGGTGTAACTTGAACCCAACCCGATATTTCTTAATTTGATGTGAATTTTGAAAAATCTATCATTAGATTACATTATCTTCATATATTTTTCATGCTAACAAAATTTCAAGGTGATCAAAGATTAATAGTCATGTCATCTATTAATTGTTTAAATTCAAGTTTTTATAGTTTAAAATAACGCATAAAAGATGAGTTTAAAGATCAAATGGTAAATTACATCCGATTGGCATGAAAATTGGCATGCATGTTAAGAACATATAGAACATGTGATTCAACGGTTGTATTTTCAAAATATGAATTCAACAATAAGTTATTGGTCGGTGTAACATTTTTTAGAGTTACATCAGGTGTAACTTGAACCCAACCCTATATTTCTTGATTCGATGAGAATTTTGACAAATCTACCGTTAAATTACATTATCTTCATATATTATTTATGCTTACAAAATTTTAAGGTGATCAAAGATTAATATCTATGTCATCAATCAATTGTTTTAATTCAAGTTTTTGTAGTTTAAAATAACGCATAAAAGATGAGTTTAAATATTAAATGGTAAATTACATCCGATTGGCATGAAAATTGACATGAATGTTAAGAACATATAGAACATGTGATCCAACGGTTGGATTTTCAAAATATGAATTCAACAATAAGTTATTGATTGGTGTAACATTTTTTAGAGTTACATCAAGTGTAACTTGAACCCAACCTGATATTTATTAATTTGATGTGAATTTTGAAAAATCTACTGTTAGATTACATTATCTTCATATATTTTTCATGCTTACAAAATTTCAAGGTAATCAAAGATTAATAGTCATATCATCAATCAATTGTTCAAATTCAAGTTTTTGTAGTTTAAAATAACGCATAAAAAATGAGTTTAAATATCAAATGATAAATTATATCCAATTGGCATAAAAATTGGCATGCATGTTAAGAACATATAGAACATGTGATACAAGGTTGGATTTTTAAAATATGAATTTAACAATAAGTTATTGGTTGGTGTAACATTTTTTAGAGTTACATCAGGTGTAACTTTAACCCAACCCTATATTTCTTAATTCGATGTGAATTTTGACAAATCTACCGTCAGATTACATTATTTTCATATATTTTTCATGCTTACAAAATTTCAAGGTAATCAAAAATTAATAGTTATGTCATCAATCAATTGTTTAAAGTCAAGTTTTTGTAGTTTAAAATAACGCACAAAAGATGAGTTTGAAGATTAAATGGTAAATTACATCCGATTGGCATGAAAACTGGTATGCATGTTAGGAACATATAGAAAATGTGATCCAACAGTTAGATTTTCAAAATATGAATTGAAAAATAAGTTATTGGTTGGTGTAACATTTTTTAGAGTTACATCAGGTGTAACTTGAACCCAACCAGATATTTCTTAATTCGATGTGAATTTTGAAAAATCTACCGTTAGATTACATTATCTTCATATATGTTTCATGCTTACAAAATTTCAAGGTAATAAAAGATTAATAGTCATGTCATCAATCAATTTTTTAAATTCTAGTTTTTGTAGTTTAAAATAACGCATAGAAGATGAGTTTAAAGATCGAATGGTAAATTACATCCGATTAGCGTGAAAACTGGCATGTATGTTAAGAACATATAGAAAATGTGATCCAACGGTTATATTTTCAAAATATGAATTCAAAAATTAGTTATTGGTTGGTGTAACAATTTTTAGAGTTACATCAAGTGTAATTTGAACCCAACCCGATATTTTTTAATCCGATGTGAATTTTGACTAATCTACCGTGGATTACATTATCTTCATATATTTTTCATGCTTACAAAATTTCAATGTGATTAAAGATTATTAGTCATGTCATCAATCAATTGTTTAAATTCAAGTTTTTGTAGTTTAAAATAACGCATAAAAGATGAGTTTAAAGATCAAATGGTAAATTACATCCGATTGGCATGAAAATTGGCATGCATGTTAAGAACATATAGAACATGTGATACAATGGTTGGATTTTCAAAATATGAATTCAACAATAAGTTATTGGTTGGTGTAACATTTTTTAGAGTTACATCAGGTATAACTTGAACCCAGCCTTATATTTCTTAATTCGATGTGAATTATGACAAATCTACCGTTAGATTACTTTATCTTCATATATTTTTCATGCATACAAAATTTCAAGGTGATCAAAGAGTAATAGTCATGTCATCAATCAATTGATTAAATTCAAGTTTTTGTAGTTTAAAATAACGCATAAAAGATAAGTTTAAATATCAAATGATAAATTACATCCGATTAGCATGAAAATTGGTTAATTTTTAGGCTTCGAGGTTATTTTGACCATTTTTTAGGTTTCAGAGGTATTTTGATAATTGTTTAGGTTTTTTAGGTATTTTGGACTTTCTTTTTTTGCATTATGGGGGTATATTGGTCATTTTGAGGTTTCAGATGTATTTTGGTCATTTTTTGGGTTTCATGGGTATTTTGGTCATTTTATGGGTTATGGGGGTATTTTGGTTATTTTTAGGTTTCAGGGGTATTTTGATCATTTTAGGTTTTGGAGTATTTTTGTCATTTTTTTTTGTTTTGGGGGGTATTTTGGTCATTTTAAGGTTTTGGGGGTGTTTTGGTCTTTTTTTTTTGGGAGGGTATTTTGGTAATTTTTAGGTTTTTGGGGGGTATTTTGGTCATTTTTTGGATTTCAGAGGTATTTTTTTTAATTTTGATAATTGGGTAATTGGGTGGGTTGGGTTTACTCATAATAATTGGGTTGGGTTGGATTTGGGTTAGAAGCAATTAGTTAAATGGGTTTTAATGGGGAAATGAGTTTTATATGTCCAACCTAATTAAGCACTAGCATGTACTCCCACTGTGGTCGCCAATTTGTTTGTGAGAATACAAATTATCTTAGAAAAAACTATTTGCAAGAGAAGACTTTGCACCAAATTGATGGGCTCTGCCACTGCCTAAACTAATAGGATTTCAAAAGTACAAAATATTCAACTAAGAAAAGAACAAGCAATGTAATCAAAATATGTAGATATCTTAATTCAGAATTCAAGTTCATACAAATAAGAAAGATTCAAATCACACAAACTTCTAAGTTAAATTACAAAAACTATACTTAGATAATTCATGTGAGGCAAACGCACTTACAAACATGAAGTTATCCTTCCATTGACTGGGTATGTGAATCACGTTTATCAGATTTTTGTTGTTCGCCAATTTGTTTGTGAGAATACAAACTATCTTGGAAAGAACTATTTGCAAGACAATACTTTGCACCAAATTGATGGGCTCTGCCACTGCCTAAACTAATAGGATTTCAAAAGTACAAAATATTCAACTAAGAAAAATAAGGGAACAAGCAATGTAATCACAATATGTAGATATCTTAATTTAGAATTCAAGTTCATACAAATAAGAAAGATTCAAATCACACAAAACTCCTAAGTTAAATTACAAAAACTATACTTAGATAATTCATGTGAGGCAAATGCAATCACAAACATGAAGTTATCCTTCTATTGACTGGGTATGTGAATCAAGTTTATCAAATTTTTGTTGTCTCCTGATAATACCTTTAATCTTTATTTATAGTAGACAAAACAGTTACTGCACTCCTCCTTATTTTTTGGTAACTTCTATTGCACTCTGACTTAGTGGATAACTGACTGTGATATTCTCTTGTTGTAACAGGTCTTGCAAGTTTTGCTTATTTGGGCCATGGTTTACGTTGATCAAGATTTGGGCCATGGTTTACACTTATCAGGATCCAGCCCCAAGTCACCCTTTAGTGGAAATATGACTCACATGCTCACACATGTGAACAATGTTTATTTTTTATTTTATTTTTAGCCTAACACACGCCCCCCGTGTGTGATGGGCCTAAGTTTAGGCCAATTGCGCATAAGTTAAAACAAAAGGGTGAAAGGAAAATAAAGTAGGGGCTTTTAAGTCAGATCAATTTGCAGAACTAGGTTATCCTTCCTATCTAACCCCATTCCTTCATCTTAGAATGCCTCCACCACTTACACTCATCCGAACCTTTTTTTTTTTTGTCTCTCTGCAAATTTCAATTTCTAGTTCTCCACTCAATCTGTTTTATCAAGATCAACTTGCAAACCCCTGATCTAAAAGGTCCTTCAAAACTCAGGTGGATGCCGGCGAAGGTTGTCCATGATTTTGAAATTATTCATCTCAATCGAAGCTTGAACAGCATTGTGACTGTGATTTCGCATGATGCTGGGAGCTGGTGCATACAAAATGAAGACATCTTCAAGTTCATCGTTGATCCTAAGAAGACCAATTGGCTAGTTGAGAAATGAAGCTAGGAAACTCCACTTCATCCTGAATAGGGAGCTCTGGGTTTCATTTGAGTAGTTCGGGTAGCCACTGAGAAGCTCAAACTCTGCAAATTTAGAAAGAGCCTTGTTCTTGTTCAGCTAAGCCTTGTTCTTGTTCAGCTGGTATTAACTCTTGAGAAGCAGCAGCTAAATCTTTCAAAACATGCACACCAAGATCACTGCCATGCTCCAGAGCATTTACTTTGGGAACAGCTTCGAACCAGGTACATAGGTCCGACCACCAATGTATTAGACTAATTTCAATTCTGAAATTATATCTGCACTTCCACCATATCATATACAAACCTTCCTTATTTTGAATTTTCTTCTATATATACATTCATTGCATTGTGAGCTATTATTTAATTACTAATGCCCATTTCAACCATTCATTGGCTTTTGGAAACATGCGAACATTCACATCTTCAAAATCTTTTATGTGAGTAAGCCAATTCGTTTATACTTAGAAATTTTCCGTTAATGGATCTCGCATGCTCATTACCACTAATATCCATTAACTTATAAGCGTTTCCATCAAAGACCTTTCTGATTAAGAAAGGTCCATCCCAATTAGGAGGCCATTTCCCTAGATATGTATCTTTAACTCCTATAGGCAAAATAACTTTCCAAACTAAATCCCCAATGGCAAATGACTTTGCCTTAACCCTCTTGTTGTACATGTTAGATACTTTTTGTTTTTGTACAACAATAGAATTTAAAGCTGTCGTACGAGCTTCATCTATTTCATCAAGTTCTGCAAACATCGCATCTTGATAATCCAAATGAGTCAATTCATTTTGCCTTGTAATCCTCATTGATCTCACGGTAATCTCCATAGGCAAAACTGCATCATGGCCAAAAACTAAAGAATATGGGGTAGTGTTTATGCTCGTTCTTTTTGAAGTTCTATATGCCCACAATACTTCAGACAACAAATCGTCCCAACTTGTAGGATTTCTAGCCACTATTTTCCTAAAATTATTCTTGATAATCTTATTAGTGGCCTCAGCTTGACCATTTGCTTGTGCATAATATGGTGTGGAATTCAAAATTCGAATACCATATTCTTGTGTGAAGGCCTTTACCCTGGTTCCATTAAAGATGGTTCCATTGTCCACTATTATAGATTGAGGAATTCCAAACCTATGGACTATCATTTCTTTTATAAATTGAATAACATCAAACTCACTCACTTCCTTATAAGGTTTTGCTTTAGCCCACTTTGTAAAGTAGTCTGTTGCAACGATTATGAAGCAGTTTTTCTTTCTTGAGATTGGTCTGATTTTTCCAATTAAATCCATTGCCCATCCTCTAAAAGGCCATGGTTTTATTATCACATGAAAATCTGAAGCAGGGATCCTAGGAATTGGACCATGTTTTTGGCATTCTACACAACCTTGTGCATATTTAATGCAATCTTTCAATACACTTGGCCAATAGTAACCATATCTGTGTATCAACCATTTCATTTTTATGCCTGATTGATGTGAACCACATATGCCTTCATGGACTTCTGCTAAGATTTGCTTTGATTCATCATCACTAATGCATTTCAATAGGATGCCATCAACTCCTCTTTTGAATAAAGTTTCATCTTGGTCTCCCATTAAAACAAATTTTCTAGCTTTAAGTTTTAAAGCATTATTTGTACAACCACTTGGGCTTTTTAAGTAATCAATGATTGGGTTTCTCCAATCATTAACTTGAGTATCAAGATGAAAAATCTGGGTCCCTAATTCCCTATCAATAACTGATGGGAGTATCCTTTTACTTAAAAATGGGGGACTTTGTGCAACTTGATTGGTCTCTTTATGTCCAGAAGCACTTTGTGCCATATGATTGGCTTCCTCATTCTTACTTCTAGGGACATGGTTTAACTTAGCATTGCTAAACTGTTCTAGCAGCTGTCTTGCAGCCACAAAGTATGGTGCAATGGATGAGCTGCAACATTTATAATCACCAGTGAGTTGCCTAATTACCAATTGCGAATCACCATAAACTTCTACACTTTTTATTCCCATTTCCAATAATATCTCTAACCCAATGATCAAAGCCTCATACTCAATTTGATTGTTAGAATAATTTCCTTCTAACTTAAAGGCCATTTGGGTTTTAATCCCCATTGGAGATTCTAAAATCACACCAACACCTGCCCTATATGTGGTACGTGAACCATCAAAATTTAATTTCCAAGGGGCTAAAGCTACAAACATGGTTTCATTTATATTCGTAACTTCATCGCATGGATGATCTGCCAAAAAATCAGCTAAGGCTTGACCTTTTATTGCTTTCTGTGGTACATAAACTAAATGAAATTCCACTAAAGCTAAACTCCATTTACCCATTCTACCATGCAAAATAGGTCTAGATAGCATATATTTCACTACATCAGTCTGTGCGATAATATAAGTTACATGAGAAAGCATATAATGTCTTAGCTTAGTAGCAGTAAAATACAAAACCAAACATAGTTTTTCTATCATTGAATAATTTAATTCTGCTTTATTTAATAATCTACTTAAATAAAAAACAGCCTGTTCAAGGCCTTTATCATTGTCCTGAGCCAGCAAACTTCCAATAGAATCTTGGGTTGCAGATATATATAACTTTAAAGGCTTCCCACTCCTTGGAGGAATCAACACTGGTGGTGTGGACAAATATCTTTTAATTGCATCAAAGGCCAACTGATGCTCTTCATTCCAAGAAAAATCTTCATGGTCTTTCAACCTTAATAAAGGGGAAAACACTTTGGTTTTACCTGTAACATTAGAAATAAACCTTCTTAAAAAATTAACTTGTCCCAAGAACCTTTGTAATTCTTTTTTATTAGAAGGAGGTTTAGCCTGCATGGTTGCCTTGGCCTTGTTTTGGTCTATCTCAATTCCTCTATTATGCACTAGAAAACCTAGAAAATTTCCTGCTTGCACCCCAAAGGCACATTTAAGAGGATTCATTTTTAATTGATGTTTCCTCATCCTCAAAAAGGCTATCTCTAAGTTTTTTAGATCGGTATTAAAGTCTTGAGATTTAACCACCACATCATCTATATAAACTTCCCTAAACTTTCCAATCATATCATGGAAAATTAAATTCATGGCTTGCTAATAAGTCGCACTAGCGTTTTTTTAAGACAAATGGCATTACTAACCATTCAAATGTTCCAATAAAACTAGGACATCTGAAGGCAGTTTTGTGGACATCCTCTTCTGCAATGAAGGTTTGGTTATAACCTGAATGTCCATCCATAAAAGACAATAGTTTGTGTCCTGCCACTCCATTTACCAATACATCTGCAATTGGCATAGGATATTCATCTTTGGGTGTTGCTGTATTTAAGTTCCTAAAATCTATGCATACACGTAGTTTGCCATTTTTCTTAAGAACTGGAACTATATTAGAAAGCCATTCTACATACCTGGCTGGCCTTATGAATCTTGCTTGCAATAGTCTTTCAATTTCTTCTTTCACTTTCAAAATAACCTCATTCGCCATCCTACGAGGAGGTTGTTGGTGTGGAATGTGCTCTTTCTTAATTGGAAGTCTATGCCCTACTAGAGTTTTGTCCAAACCTGGTAATTCAATGTAATCCCATGCAAAGCAATCCTTAAACCTCTTCACCACAGCCAGCACTTCATGGAATTGTTCTTGTGTAAGGTGACTACTAACATATGTCACTTTCTTTTCTTCTTCAGTTCCAAGATTCACTTCTATCAAAGGGTCTTGAATTTCTGCTTTCAAGTCATCCATTTGGATAGGAGTTTTACTTAGAGAATTTAAACCAATTTTAACTCGATTTCTCATATCTCTTTCTTCTTCCAGTACACATTCTTCCAAGAACATACTTTGTTCTATTTTATTTTCAAGAGTGTAATTTACTACTCTGTCTTCAGCCAGTTTAATGGCCCTTAATTTCCTTGGAGTAAGTGAACTACTCATTACTAATAGGTTTCTCAACTATATTTGGCATTTGTGGCTCTATGATGTAGTTGTCAAACCATTCCTTGCCAATTTCTTGGTCAGTA
Source organism: Quercus cerris (assembly GCA_963669245.1). Lineage (NCBI taxonomy): Eukaryota > Viridiplantae > Streptophyta > Magnoliopsida > Fagales > Fagaceae > Quercus > Quercus cerris. The sequence continues at coordinate 8,768,980 of OY770010.1, forward strand.
AAATATTCTCCAGCAGAACATGGTTGTTCTTCAGCCATTTCCACTCTTGTTGGCTTGCCATTGTAATCAAATCCTGTCAGTTTCAAAATTCCAACATTTTTGTTATATAATTGAGCATCAATTGTATTATTACATGCTTCGAATGGCCTATTATCAGCCTTTACCATCTCAACAAAATTATCATCATTCCAAAACATTAGAGATTGATGTAGGGAGGAAGGTATCACCCAATTTGAATGTATCCATTCCCTTCCTAGTAAAGTATTATAAGCTGCCTTAGTATGAACAACAAAAAAAGGCAACATTTGTAATCTTATTCCCTACTTTTAATTCTACAGGTATAATACCTCTAGTTTTAGTAGATTCGCCAACAAAACTACTGACTAAAACATCTAACTGAATTAAATCTGCCTTTATTTTATTGATTTTTTTCAACATTCCCCAAGGCAAAATATTTACTACAACACCATTATCTACTAAAACTCTATTAATAGGTATTCCATTCATGTGAACTTTAATGAATAAAGGCTTTAAATGCTGTGACATTATTTTAGATGGTTTCTCAAAGATAATTTTACCTGGCGAAAATTTCAGCTCTGCCTCTGCTTTAGGTTCTAAATTCTCCATCTCTTCATCTGTTAATAGGATATGACATGCCCCCTGAGCATTTGAGCCTTTAGAACTATGCTCTTCATCTTCAATAATGTTCTGTTTTGCCATAAACTCTATTGGCAATGTGATCACATTACATTCCATATTACTAGAATTTTTTTTTTTGTTCCAATTCGAGTTCTTCTCCAAACTCATTGAATGCTTCCAAATCATCCCAGCCTTCAATATCTTCAAGGCCTTCCATCACATCAGCATCTCCAAGTTCCTCCAAAAACTTGTTTTCTTTTATTTCCCCAAATGGAATGATCAAATTGATTATACCTTTGCTTTTTTCTTCAGTTTCTATTTCAGCCAATTTCTCCTCTTGCCTCTCTTTTTCTTTTGATATTTCTTTTTCTTTTATTTTGCTTTTTGGCTTTCTTGCAATGTACACAGTGACTGTGTTATTCTCCATTCGATTAGAGCCCAAATCACTTGTACATCTCTCTAATTTCACTTGATCTTGTCGCACTAGTTCTTGGCTCTCTTTTTTAGGTAAATCCCGAACCATTTCACTTTGTGAGAGTTGCTTTGATTCAAACATTCTTTGCTTCATATTATTGTCACTTTTGGCTTTTTGCATACTCATTTCATTTCTTATCAACCGAATAGCACCCGGTGACGTCTTCACATATTTAGGAGTTAATATGCCTCCTTTTTGCTATATTTCAACTTTGATTTCTTTCGCCTTGTTAAGTAGTGCATCATTAGAACTTTCAGGAGTTTGTCTTGGCTCTTGAGACTTATACATTTGCTGTCTAAGCCAGAATCTCCTTTGTGTTCTTGTCATTTGTGGGAAATATGGATTATATCCATATTTAAAATGATGCTTTTGTGGTGGTTTAACACTGACAGATTCCATGGAGTACCATTTATTTGGCTCCCCTATTGGAGGTTTGAAGGTGCGAAGCTGTTTTGGCTTCTCTACTCTTAAAAACACTGATTCAGCTTTTTAGGTTCAACAATTGGCCCAAAACCAGTATCACTTTGAGGAGATTTTATCCCAACAGCCACTTTTCTAAAAACTTGCGCCATTATGCGACTACATCGCTCACATAAGCAATCATCTTTATTAGAATCAAAAACCTGATCATCTGAAAAAGAATTATGCTTTTGTAATGCTTCTTTATAAGTTGTAGGCCTTGGTTGTTCTACCATTTTAGCCTTTCCCTTATTTGTTTGGACATTCTTGCCCTGAAAAAAGTTTTCTTTACCATGCGAGCCATATTTATTTACTTGCATAGAAGATCCTTCATTGATTTTCAATCTCTTCATCCCTTGGGTGAGGTGCAATGATTGTTTACCTTGCACATTAACACATTGATATACATTACATTTTGAGTTCTCATCATTTTTGAAGCAACTAATTAAAGATTCAAAATCAGCTGAAATCATATTTAAATCATGCAAAGGTGGAAAGGGATCAATATCTGTTTTCATTTGCTCTTTAGGATTTTCAGGAAATTTCAAGATTCCTCTTTCAATTTTATCTTGAATAACATTCCTAAAGGTTACACAATCTTTTGTTTGATGTGTAAATGCATTATGCCATTTACAATAATCCCTACCACGTATTTCTGCCTTGGCTGGTATTTTGTGTCTACCTACCAACTTTATTACCTTGGCTTCTAACAACCAATCAAAGATTTCATTAGACTTCTCTATGTCAAATGAGTAATCTCTTATAGGTGCTGAAAGTTTGTGTGCTGACTTAGCCTTAATATTTTTCTTATCTAGTACATCACATACTTGGGGATTATAACCTATAAATTCTACAATGTCTACTTCATAGTTAGGGTCATGAAAATAAGTCACATATGTAGAATTATTCTTGTTTCTTTCTTCTTTAATGAGACTCTCATACCTAGAAGACCTATCAGACAATTCATACAGATCAAAGAATGTTACCCCTTCAAATTTTTTTCTAAATTCAAAATCTAAACCATCTATAGCGAACTTGACATATTCTCTCTTTAGGAGAACAATTTGACAACGCATGCAGGCTCTTTTAAACCACATAATGAACTACTCTACAGTTTCATCTGGCTTTTGTCTTAATCTTGCCAAATCAGCAATTGACACTTTCAAATTTGTGCGAGAGAAATGTGTTTGGAATTTGTCCTCTAATTCAGCCCATGAATTTAGAGAATTCGGAGGTAAAGATGAATACCAAGCAAATGCTTGTCCAGTCAAAGAGCTTGGGAATAACTTCATCTTACAATTTTCATTGTTTGAGACCTCACTGCACTGTATTGTGAATGTGGACATATGTTCCAGTACAGTTTTGTCATCTTCTCCAGAAAATGTGGAAAATTCTGGGATTCTAAACCCTCTTGGATATGGTTCTCTATCAATCCATTCTGGATATGGCTTCCTATAAATTGGCCTATGTCTTCGAAATGTTGGACCATGTGTGCGTTCCAAGATTTGGTCCATTCTATTGTAGACTTCATCATTATGACCATTATAATTATGTGCCTCTACTTGATTTCGTTCTAAATTGTTTTGTTCGATTTCAAATTGATCATTATGATGATTATTTCTTTCCAAGGCCATTCTATTGTTTTCAGCCCTCTGCCTTCGTTGTGCAAATCTAGGATTTGCTCTGTTTCTATTAGCATTATCCCTTCTTGGATATTGCTGAAATTGAGCCATTTCATGCCCAAGTTCATTCTCTTGACCATTGTCAAACCCATTATCCACAAATAATTCTGGGTTTCCACCATTCCTAGGGAAATCAATGTTATCTAAGGGGATTTCTACTCCTGGGTTATTTATTCCTTTGAGGAACTCCATTGTGATGATTATTTCTCATGCGATGGTTATTTTCTCGAAGAACATTTTCTGTTCTTATTGGAACATTCATAGTCACATGATCATTATTCTCATTTCTGTGAGAATTTTCAATATGAAGAACATTTTTTGTTCTTGGTGGGTTAATCAAATGAATGATATTTTCCATTCTTGGGGAATTCTCAGTAAAAGGGATGTTTAGTGATCCTAAAGGAACTTCCATATTTTGGAAATTCTCAAATAAAGGATTACTATTCACTCCTGAACCCATTCCACCAACAAAGTCATTATTTGCTCCCACGTTTGGCTGATTTAAGTGTCTATCTTTGCCATTTGCAGCAATGACTTGATGAACCATTTGTTGGTTTTCTCTAAGTAGTTTCATCTCATCATTCATGCAGTCAAAACGTGCAACTACATCATCTTTCATTTGATTAAATTGTCTCAGGATTACCTCTAAAAAATTTGGATTTAAATCTGAATGTAATCCATTATGTCCAGATTCACCATGCTCTGTAATAGGCCGTGAAGCTGGACTTGGTTCTACAAAATTAGAAGAACTAGAATTATTCTCATTGCTATTATTTCTCATTTTTCTTGTAAGGACTAGCATGTACTCCCACTGTGGTCGCCAATTTGTTTGTGAGAATACAAACTATCTTGGAAAGAACTATTTGCAAGACAAGACTTTTCACCAAATTGATGGGCTCTGCCACTGCCTAAACTAATAGGACTTCAAAAGTACAAAATATTCAACTAAGAAAAATAAGGGAACAAGCAATGTAATCACAATATGTAGATATCTTAATTCAGAATTCAAGTTCATACAAATAAGAAAGATTCAAATCACACAAACTCCTAAGTTAAATTACAAAAACTATACTTAGATAATTCATGTGAGGCAAACGCACTTACAAACATGAAGTTATCCTTCCATTGACTGGGTATGTGAATCACGTTTATCAAATTTTTGTTGTCTCCTGATAATACCTTTAATCTTTATTTATAGTAGACAAAACAGTTATTGCACTCCTCCTTCTTTTTTGGTAACTTCTATTGCACTCTGACTTAGTGTATAATTGATTGTGATATTCTCTTATTGTAACAGGTCTTGCAAGTTTTGCTTATTTGGGCCATGGTTTACGTTGATCAAGATTTGGGCCATGGTTTACACTTATCAGGATCCAGCCCCAAGTCACCCTTTAGTGGAAATATGACTCACATGCTCATACATGTGAACAATGTTTATTTTTTATTTTATTTTTAGCCTAACAGTTGGTCTTTTTTTTTTTTTCTCCCTCAGATTCTCTTTATTGTTTCATGTTTTTCTATGAATTGGCATTTGATTTTGTTTCCTGAGGTGGGTCTTGCAAAAAGATTGGATTTTTGGGCTTGTTTTTGTATTGATCTGTTAATCTCTGGATTTTTGGGCTTTCCAAAACAAAACCCCTCACTCACTCACATGATTTTTTCTGCTTCATCTCACTCTCTCTCTCTCTGTAACTTCTTTCTTGGCGCCAAATTCTTCAGACTCTCTGTCTCTGTGTGAGAGAGAAAGCAATAATAATAAATGAGCAAAAGCCTCCTAGTCCGTACATCACTGAGTTCGCTGCGACTCCTCTGAAACTCGGCATTTGATTTCATGTTTTTTTTTTCTTAGTTTTTGGTTTGCCGTGTGGAAACTGTGGGAAAAGAAATGAAAAAAAAAAAAAAAAAGATTGGGTTTTGATTATGTAAATGAAAAGCTTTGTGCTGTTTTTTGATTTTTTATTATGTATTTGATATAATGACAATCTAGGTTAGTGAAAAGTTTTGGTCTTGTTGTTGTTCTGAATGGCAAATTTAAGATTTTTGTGTCTAAAACAATGTTTTTTTTTTCTCTGTCTTCTCTATCAGACGAGGTTGCAAGCACAGGCTGCAGGGGTTGCTTACTCACATCCACTAAGTAACATTATGAATCAAATGGCATATTTTGGACCCAAAACGGTAAGTATACTCTAGTTCTGTCCCTTAATCATATTGCAAAAAATGTAAATTTTATTGTGGTAGTATATCTTGTGACTTTTTTGTTTGATGTTCTAGAGTAAACATTAGTAGCTAGGATTTCTTAGGTTCCTTAAACGGACCATTGATGATTCCATCAACTGGATCTTAAGGGTATGGCATTTATCTTATTATCATCAACTGGATCTTAATATTATACTATTAATCCATATCATATGATAAGGATCCAGATGTGACTCTATTTCTATTCTCAATTGAAATGCCGATTAATCCATATCATATTATATTATTAATCCATATCATATTGAAATGCCTTTCTCCATCTTGTTATGAGCTTGTCTATGGCAGCGATCCAGTGAGATAAAACTCCTCTTTTAATTGGAAATTGAATTACGTTTACAGGTTTTGTTTTTATTTTTTATTTTTTGGGTATTTGGGGTTGAAAATGATTGTGTTTAATTATAGCTTGAGGAAGGAGAGAAAGATCTCATCAGGAGCCAAGAATTCAAGTACTGTATGCACAAGTAAGTTTAATGGTTTTTTTTTTGGGTGTTATTGTTATAAGAGTATATAAGGCTTATTAGTTGAGTCTGAATGAGTCTAAGAGTTCCATTGCACTTCCCTATAAAACCTTCACTGCCCTGACAGGCTCAGCCAACATCAATAACAATATAAAGAGAATCACACAAATATGAAATAGCTAAGCTAGCAAAACATGCATACCCAATAGGCCAAATATACAGTCCAACAGTGTGTGTGTACCTACAACTATTTAGAGATGAGGTTCTCTTCTCCATGATAAAAGTTCAAGATCATTTGCTCTCTTCTTTTCTTGTTTTAATTATAGCTCTTGTGGTTTTTGACTTTTTGTTTGATTGTCAATTGTTTGGGTAGTTGGAGATTCCTTCTTAATAGAGTGATTCCATCTTTGGGTACTAAGAAATTTCCTGGCTGTTGCTCTATTTATTTTTGGGGAGTTCATAATGACTTATATGTTTAATTCAGTGGAGGTTGTTGTTGTTTTTTAATTTTTGGTCTTTTCCTCCAAGTAATGAATTATTGTCTTCTCCAATAAAAGAAGTAATGAATTATTGGACTGTTTCCTCAATTGGGTAATGTGGAATCTTGCTGTTCTTTTATGTTTTTTTAATGGTTTGTTTTTATATTGATGCTTTTTAAATTTTCGGTTTTTGAAATCTCTTTTTAAAGATTCTGCATAATTAGATGCATTTCAAATTTGGGTACTTGGACATTTCTCAGCTATTACTGATAGAAAAAAAAAAAAAAAAAGGAAAAAAGAAAATTGCTAAGCCATTACTGCATGTGCTCTATTTATGTTGAATGGCTGCAGATATTTAAGTTCATTGGCTTGTGATACAAAGGCACATTGATTTTGGGGTTCTAGTGATTCTTTTTCAAGAGTCTGCACTGGTACTTAAGTGTTCTAAGAAAAAATATTGAGTCCTTGAAATTTCTTAGTGATTCCTCTGTTTTGGGCCCATGTTTATTTAAATAGGCTCTTAACTTTAAAGAGAAGGTATTACTATATTAATATTTGATGGTCATTTGGAAAGTATGCTTTATTGGGGTGTTTTATAATATGGACCACTGACATTTTTTTGCCAGACACCGTTTTCATGCTTTCTTAGCATTTGTTGCTTTTTAATTTTGTACTCTCTGGATGTGGAGCTTTATGTAAGTTGTAAGTTTGGCGTTGATATCTTGGTGTGAGTATATTATTTTTGTTGGCATGTGCAATGAACCATTTCTTGTAATTATATAAGACTGTAACTTTACATCTTCAAAGCTTTCTCTCACTCTTTCACAATTTCCTTGCAGTTTTTTTTTTTCTCTTTTTTTAGCGAAAAGATAACATGGAGGACAAGTGTGCAATCAAGAAAGATGTTATTGAAGTATTCCTTTATACTTAGAATTAAATTCTTTTCATGTTACTTTTTTTCTCAAATTGAATTTTGCTAATGGTATTTTTTTGGCTTGTGCAGTTGATAGGCAATACCCCAATGGTATATCTCAATGAAGTAACATTTTTATATTTAAAGTGTACATCTAGAAGAAAATCGAACATGAAGTAAGTCTATTTTGCAACAAAACTTCAATGCTTATATAAAAAAAGATGAAGCTAATTGTTGGCAGATTTTAAGGGTACTATTTAGATGGCATCATGGTTCATATACTTTAGGTACATTAGATTTGCTTGTACTTTTTCTTTTCTTTCAACAATATCAAGTTTATGAAACCATAATACCATAAGTTGGGCTTTGATGTAGAGTGATTGAGGGGAAGGTGCATATTGAGTACGTATTTAGTATTGATAATTAATATTAGTAGAGAGTCAAAATACTCAGTTTGCAGAATTTTTATGCAAAGTATTGAGGTGGCTTATAAATCTCTATCTTTATGGAAAAGTACTACAGTTTGTTACTTAAATGTGGCTGTTTAAGTTTAACATATTGTCAATGTTCTGCCAAGAGCCTTATAGCTCAATTAGCAGCACTTGGTGTTTCCAACTGAAACTTCTTGGGTTCAAATCCCCCCACCTCCAACTTTCAAGTTATTGGGAAAAAAATATTTTTCAAAGTTCTTAGTTCTCTCTCTTCATATCGATGCTTACATTTCATCAAATCAAGATTTATTGCTAGATCTTTCAAGTTATTTCGGTAGCTTTATTTGACCTTCTGTTATCTAATTTTAATGCAGCTCAATGGTTCCTGGCTCAAGAAATCCCATGTGGGGAGAGGAGTTTAATTTTGCTGTTGAGGAGCTTCCTGTTGAGGTAGTAATCATGATTTATGATCCATACCATTCTTATAGTTATGGATCCAAAACATAGTTGTGGGACAATTTTGAGAAAATTAGTGTCATGACCTTTTAAATCAACATTTATTTTTCTGTTCCTTTGTCATTATTGTGATCATCATCACCATCATTGTTTTATTTTTGCATAAATTTGAATGTTCATTTTCTTCCAAAGGTAGGCATGTTGCTGACAGCACACTTGTCCAACCCCCTCCCCTTATTTTAATTGAAGTCATACACATACATGTTATTCTTATGAAATAGAATCGCAGTGAGATGGTATGTTTTCAAAGAACATATTTTTGGGCTAGTTTGAGCTGGGGTAAGCAAGAATTTCTTATTCAATTTCTCTTTGATTGGTCTTGGTGTTGGGGTCTCTTGGATTGTTCTACTCTTATGGATTTTCTTGTCTCTTAGAATAGTTTAATGTTTTTTTGTTCCTCTTTGTCTCTATTTGTTCTTTGTTCACTATTGTGAACTTTGTGTATCTTTTGTTCTATTCCTTTTCATGATGGTGTTATCTATTTACATTTGTGGTAATGTCTTAGTGGAGGTAAAATTATTGTAGGTTATTTGTAATAGAAATGTGGATTTAGGAACCAGGAGGAAAAACAAAAAAAGAAAAAAAACCTATAGCGGCGAGCAAAAACTGCCGTAGAAGGACTAAAATTATAAAATAATTGAAGACCTATAGTGGCGTTTATAGCCTGCCGCTAAAGCTTCAAACATATAGTGGCGGGCAAAACCGCTGCTAAAAGGTACATAGGGTATGTTGTGCATGAAGCCCTATAGCGGTGGGCTTATCTTGCTGCTAAAAGGCCACTTGACCTGAATGGCAAACCTCATATGGCGGCGGTTTTTAGCCCGCCACAATAGACCAAAAGCGTCGCTAATTGGCAGATCTATTGCAGCGCTTTTCATGACCGTCGCAATAGACCTATAGCGACACTGCAACACTGACGGGACGGCCCGCCATAATTGCACCCGCCGCTATAGGTCAAATATACCTTTAGTGGCGCTTTTTGGGGCTTTAACGGCACTTCTGGCCCGCCACAATAGCCCTTTTTTCTTGTAGTGTTCCCCATATGAAGACTAAAAGAACGACTTTCACCATTTCTCACTTTCTTCCAACTCTTAAATCCGTTAATTGTGAATGCATTTTGTCCATCATGCCCAGTTGGCTTATGAAAGAGAAAGCATGGTAGACAAAAAGTAGCATCGTATTTAGGAGAATATTCAAGTCATAACTTAAAGCGATCATCTTCATACCAAGAACCTTGAAAGCTTCGACCATTTTCAGATTTTTTAATTTTTTTAAAAAGAGGTTGGTATGGACCCAACTTAATGTGATGTCATTGAAACTCATCTCGTTGATCAACATGATAAGTATATATTTGCCTACGCGATCCGGGATCGATCACATTGTAATTGCAGCGAACTCATATCAACCTTTTAAAATTTTGTTTGAGAATTTTCCTCAATAGGGACATCAAGATTTTTCTTAATTGGAACGTCGAGATTTTCCTCAATTGGTTCATCAAGATTTTCCTCAATTGTGACATTGAGATTTTCCTCAATTGGGACATTAGGATTTTGCTCAATATTAGTCGTTGGCAATTTTGCACCACTACTATTAGCTTCTAAATTATTTGAACTTTTCTTTTGAAAAAAAATCAATTATGGTAGTTGACTTTTTCATAATCTACAAATAAAATATAATTTGAAATTATCATGTCATTATATGGTTAATAATCTACAATCATTACACACAATAGACAAGCATTATGCATACAAGCAATGAACAACTAACCAATAAATTTTAAAGTTGCAAGTAATCTCTTTAATTATTTACCTAAAAGAAAATATCTCTTTAATTTTTTAAAAGACACTAGTAGACAAAAACACTCACATACAAAACTACAAATCTATGATAAGGCACCACCTGACCACCATTATTTATTAAAAAAATATAACTTTTAGGCCCTATTAAAGATTGAAAGAGAAAGATGGAGTCAGAGTGTACCTCTATCTTTAAGTCTTTCTCTTTAGTCTCTTCTTCTATTTTGATGTGGTGGAGTCTCTCATCTCTGCCTCTCTTTCAATTTTCTTCACAACACTGTCAACACATATGATTAAATCTAAGTTAATCAACCAAGCATTAGAGATTCAGATATGAGAGAGGGATAAAATATTACCAAGTTTGGGTGGTGTTGACTACTACGGTGGATTGGTGGTGCATTGGTGATTGGTCTACCTTTGCTTCTGCTACACTGCTATTCTGCTGCAGTGCCACTGCCCAACTCCTTAGGTCTAAGGTCTTCTGCCATAAATAATGTTTTTTTTTTTTTTTTAGTGGCATAGAAATCCCCTTCTTTTTCCTTTTTATTATATGTGTGTCTTGCTGTAAGTTGGGTGTTCTCTTACTCCTAGGCTAGTTAGATCTCTAGATAGAATCGACTTTGATTTTTTTTTGGTTTTTTACTTGTGTTTGTTTTGGGGTGCAGTTTGGGCATAATTTTTGCCTAATATATTTTTTTATAGCTTTTAAAAATATCAATAATATTGTTGAGGGGGAAAAGTGCAATTTTATTGAAACAAATCGCTAAAAATAATATATTATTTATATACTAATTTAAAAAAAAAAAAAATCTCCCACCCCTCCCGGTCCAACAATGGCTTTGTCCCTACTGGCAACCTACTTGTGGGAGAGAGATATTTTATAAAACTGTTTCATAAGATAATTTTCCTTTAGTTAAAAGTAGGAGAATTTAATATGATCCAAGATTAATTTTGTGTTAACTTAATTCACCTGTAATTAACCCGAAATGATTAAGTTCATTAGTTATCTTTAAGACGGGTTGATGTTTATTTGAGCTTGTTTAACCCATATTAATAACTATTAATTTTCTTTTCCTAAACTTTCCTCTCCAAAAATTTAAATATCATTTTCGTCATATATAAATTTGAATTTTAAACATAAAATTTAGTAATTAAAACAATTTTGATGATTATATTGATAAATTCTAACTCTAAAGTCCATAATCCTTTTATCTAAAACAAAGGGGGGGGGGGGGGGGGGGAAGGAACTCTTTGGATTTTAGTATCTTTTCTAGAGTGTGTATTTTTAAATTTGGATGGAATTTCATTGCGTTAGAAAAATAATTTTAAGTTGCATGCTATTAGTATTTTAATTTTTTTAGAAAATATTAGTATTTTAATTGATGTTATTATGAACTATTGTTTGTATAAAATTTATTTCTTTATAATTATTATAATTTAAGTGCTTACAAAATTTTAAAATATGCTAATCATTTTGAGTTATATTCTTTAAATATATTAAAATGTGCAGTATCTATGTTAAGTGTTAATCCAATATAACTCATTTATTAAACAGATTAAAATGAGTTATTTATATATCCACCAAACATGAATAATGTTAAGCATGTTACATGAATTCGTGTCATGTTAACTTTTTTTTTTTTTTTTTTGGGATAAAACATGTTGACTTGTTTAACAAACATGCTATGTTAAAATTACAGGAGTTCGACACAATTATTAACAAGTTAGGATTGAAATGATAGAAATGGTATCTAAACATATCAAATCCAAACCCGTAGTCCATGGAGCATAATGGATTCGATATATGGGGTATCTTCTTATCAATTTAGGCCCAACATTGGTCCCTGTCCACCTGGTTGGCTCAAAATTAATTTTAATACCATTGTGAGGCCCAATAAGGTTTACTTTGCTGCCATGTTAAAATAATTTGGAAGAGATGACACATGCTTAGATTGTGTTGACTATTATTAGTATCTTTGGAAGTGATTTCTTCAAGAGTTTAAATTTGGTCCGGAGCTGGCGTAAAACAATGCTTTTACGCCAGCCAATGAAAACATGCCACCTCATTATTTGACTTAGTCTTGTGTTGTGTTTCATCTTTCTCCTCTCACAGACCCACTCATCATCTTCTTCTTCTTTAGATTTTCTCCCTCTCCGTTCCCTCTGTTAAGTACTTAACTCTTTCTTCTCGCCTTTTTTTTTTTTTTTTCCTTTTCCATACTATCAAATCCATTGCTTTCCTTCTCTTGTGTACTCATTTTCCCTGCACTGATCCATGCATCAACATAGTGGTAATGGGCATTAAATCTGAAAGTTTCAGACTGAAACAAGTTGAAGGAGTAGAAAAGTAACACCAAAACTCATTCCAGCCGAAGCTTGCATTTTGGCCGGTATTCACTGAAACGCACCGAAATAGCCGAAACACACCGTAATGGGCCAAAATTTGTTCTGGAATTTGTTCTAATGGGTTTTGTTTGTTTATTGCTATGAATGTGTCAGAGAGGCTACTCTACATTCTAATTCTTTGCTTCTTTGTTTGTTTGGGTTCACAGTCTTAGATATTGGAATAGAGTATGCCTATTTGGTAGTTTTAGAGTACCAATGTGAGTGACTATGATACTCCGAAAGTTTCTTTTTTTTGCTTTTATTTATTTATTAATTTATTTATAGTATTACTGATTGAGTTTTGTGTTGTGATGGAGGATTTTTAGCTCTTTATGTTAAGTTTAGAACTGATCTTGAATGAATTCAAGTGGCTCTGAATTTATAAATGAGATATTTCATGATTAATTTTTGTGGGTTTTGTTTGGTGTTTAATCTGGGTTTTTTGGGAGCTTAAAGATTAAAAGCTTTTACTTTTTGAGGTGATATGCTTGTTTTTTGGCTCTCTTTTTACTTTCAGATTTAGTGCCCTTTGCCACTGTGTTGATGCATGGATCAGTGCGGGGAAGAGCAATGGATTTGATGCTATGAAAAAAAAAAAAAGACGTGAGAAGAGTGAGTTACAGAGGAACGGAGAGAGAGAGAAAATCCAAAGAAGAAGATAAGAATTGTGAAATAACAACGTGGCATGTTTTCATTGGCTGGCGTAAAAGCAGTGTTTTACGCCAGCTCCGGACCGAATTTAAACTCCTTTTTAAAATGGATATGTCATTTTATTTTAAATATACAACGACAAGTGTACAAATATATATATATATATATATATATGGTTTAGTTAATTACTATGTGTACAGATACAATAATGTGTACACATTTAATTAGATGTAGACTTTGTAACTCCTAAAATCAGTAAAAAAATGACTGGCACTTTCACATAGAGTGTTAATATAGAGTTTGCCTTACCTTCAGTACTTTTTAAAATTGATATATCATTTTATTTTAAATATACAATGACAAGTGGTAGTGAGTTTTGATCTCCATATTTTATTTAGTTAGTGAGTGATGTGACATTCTCTCATTAAAACAAAATGAGTTTTCAATTAAAAAAGTAATGGAGGTAAGCCAAACCCGTTAACATATTGTAGAGAGGGAAAATTCTCGACCTATCACAAGTTGACACATCATACTACCAATTCCACAAAATACAGTCAATTACAAAGCGCCATGTACTGCTGCTAAGTTTTGCTATCACTACTCAAAAACTAACAGAAATTTGTTAAGTGTCACACAAAAACCAATCATACATCAGTACGTGTAAGCGATGACATAGGCAGTTTAACACGTGTAAGCAATGACATAAGCGGACCAATCAGGCTGTGACATGTGTCACCAATCAGACTCCGCCACGTGTTGTTCACCTATCTCCAAACTCCTATAAATAGAAGCCTTCCTAAGGCATTTAAGGGATACCAAGCCATCTGGAGCACAAGCAGCATCAGAGAAGATTCAGAAGCACTCAGAAGTATAGAAGCTCTGCAGGAATCAAGCCTCAAAGCCTTCAAGAACTTCAATCTCAAAATCGAAGAACATTCGAAGTAAAATCATCCAAACTATCTGTCTAGATCTCAAAGTTCACTGGAATCAAGCTCAAAAGCCTCCAGAAACCTCAACAAGCCATAAATCAATGAAGCTCTACGGATTCAAGCCTTCAAAGCACCGAAAAACTTCTACCACAAACCTTCGAAAACGAAGAACACACGAAGAACGTGAAGAACAAAGGATTTCTAACAAGCTCATAGCCAGAGATTCATTGTAATTCTGTTTCAAAGATCTTCAATTCATTCTTTAGCCAATTAAATTGAAGTATATTTGGTGTTCGAATCAAAATCACATTACCACAATTCCAATCAACAAATCTTTCAATGAGATTGAATCAAAGGATCACTCTTTTGTAATCACAGAGAATTGTACCACATATTCATCAATACAAATTTGTATTTGTGAAACTATTTTACTTGTTTGATTAATTTCAAACTAAGAAATTTAGTCGTCTATGCATATATATAGTTTAGTTATATGTAGTGAAGGTGATTAGTTTGAGGAGTCATTGAGTTTAGGTCACGTACTTAATTGAAAGATTGAAGCAGCTAGGTTTTAAGAACTTTCAGGAAGTAGGGTTAGCAGCATGTACATTTGGGGAGGAATTGTTAAAGAGAGGCTCACATTTTGAGCCTGTTTGGCTTTAGATTCAACTTTTAGCTTTTAGTTTTTATGTATAGCTTTTTAAAACCTCAATTTCCCCACACCATTTTTTTTTCTTTTTCAAAATTTTTCAAGATACAAGTATATTTTAGCACACTTTCAACAAAAAACTAAATAAACTGTTCCCAAATGGACACTTTGTCTCTCAATAATGCACATCTCCAGGATAAGATAGTATCAAAAGAGCTCAAAGAAAGAAGTTCATCCTGTTCAAGTATTAGTACTGTAGCTGGTGTCATTTTTAGATAGGCTATGCACTTGAGCTACTTGTCATATTTCCTTTGTATTAACAGTTAGTTTGTAACACGTTCTATAGAGCTGTAACTTGAGCTCCGAGTGTTTACTAATCCATCTGTAATTAGTGAAAGTTCAAAATGCGTGTAAAACACCTTTGAATGTTTAGACCCTAAATAACAAATTATCAATTCACGTTTATAATCAAACAATTAATGTGCGGAACATGAACATAAGCCAAACACAGAATTGATAAACAATCTAAGCCAAATATAAACACATCCACAGCAGTAAATATAAGGCAAAGATAAAGGGAAGGAAGATGCAAACACACGGACAACACACGATGTGTTATCGAAGAGGAAACCGAAGCCCTCGGCGTAAAACCTCTCCGCCGCCCTCCAAGCGGTCAATAATACACTAGAAAATGTAGTTGGGATACATGAACAACAATAGACCCTCCAAGCCTAATCTACTCGATGTACCTAAGCCCTCCAAGCTTCTTACTCCAACAAGGTTGTGCCGAACCTTTTTCTTTTCTAACTTACCGGATTCCGCTATAGCCCATAGCATCAACCAATATGAATTGGTCCCTTCCTAACTGCTTCCCAAAGTACCAAATAAACCTTCTCACAGATATGGGTATGGTGAGAAAGGGATTTGGTGAATAGCCTCTCAAGGATGTATCAATGGAGAGGAAGAGAGTAGAGGAATTTGTAGAGTCTCTTAGATGAAGATTGGGGATGAGGCAATCTTGTTTTTCTCTAGGATTTCTCTCACAAAATTCTCTCTGGAAGCTCTCTCAATTTAGTGGGTATAAGGGTCTATATATAGTGGTGTGTGTTTAGAATACGAAGAGACAGTTTTTGCCAAACAGGGATGGTTGGCGACTTGGTCTCACGGCTTGTCCAATTCGCGAGTTCAAGTTGCGAAGTAACTGCCTGGCCAGCCTGGGACTTTTGTCCTGTAGTGCGACAGCTGGCGCGACCCTTCGGCTCCCCTGTGTACTTCTTACGTGCATTGGCGGCTTGCCAGTCGCGAGTCAGCCGTGAGTTCTAGCCGCGAAACTCTGCTTCTTTGCACAAACTTGAGCTTTTCTTCACAATCTCTTCACACACTACTCTTACATGAATCCCACTTAAATACAGGGTTACTAAGTGCTAAATTACAAGCAAATTGGCACGGAATAAAGACAACAAGATGGTTGATAAATTTCAATCTTACAATTAGCTAATAGTTTGGGGAATTAGAGTTTCTTTTGCCTGCTCTGTTAGGAGTTAGGACTGTATTTAAATAGAACCTTGATGTGTTATATAATTCATTCAATAAGTTGATGAAGTTTTATTTAGTTCTTTATTTTTTCATAGATAGCCGTCTGCATGTGGTTGAAGTTTCCGATTTTCTAGTTAAACAACTGTCTGTGGATGAAATAAACCAAATTTAAGGAAATGAAATTACGTGTTTTCATTAAGGAAAATTAAAAAAAAAAAAAGAAATTGGCACCCACATCTTAATTCTTAAAATTTAAAAATTGAAGAACCTGTAAATCATATCCATTTTTGTTAGATTCAACTGGTGATAGCCACCAATAATATTCGTGTACATTGAGATTAGTTTTTCTCTTAAAGTTTAATAATAATATTGTGAGGTTTTAAAAAATTATGCATAAACAAATAATTAAAAAACTAAAAGAAAAAGCTAAACAAAATCCTTTATTCAGCACACTATGTACGTAGGGTTGGGGTGGTTTTTAGGGATGACAATTATCCTTTATCCAGCATTAATTATTATGGGGCACATACAATGATTAGAGCATTCACATTTAGGTTTATAAAAAGAGTAACGATACAGCCACAAACTATTTTACAATATTTTTATAAAATGTTGATGTGACAAATCTCTTATTAGTTTTCATCTAGACATACCATTAATATCACTTTTTCATTTACTAATAATCACTCATCACACCAGTTATTTGTATATTGTTTTGTAAAATAGTTTGTATCTCTAGCATTATTCTTATAGAAATATACCTATTTTACATTCTAAAATACTATATCTATTTTACTAGCTAACTCATTTAAAAATACACTCAACATCTCAATTCTTATTTTTAAATACAACATAATAAAGTAATATAAACTACCCAATAAAATAAATATAAGAGAGAGAGAGAGAGAGAGAGAGAGAGAGAGAGAGAATAAATGAAGGAGAGAGGTAAGAGAAGTGATAAAAAATTATACAACCACGCTACAATAGTTGGTATTTTTACCAATTCATTGAAGCATGGATGTAAAAAAAATTTAAATATACACACTTGAATAAAGTAGGGTTTTTATGTTTTGAAGATGTAAAATAGCAATGCTTATGCTCTCATGGTTCTACCTTCTTTTTTCCTCAAATTAATGGCTACCTTTTCTTACTCCACCTATGGGTGATAAATTTGTGTCCTCCTGCTATTTTTACAAATTAAGTGAGGAAATAACATAATACAAGGTGCTTTCATACGTTGGATCTGCTTCATTCTTCTTGTCATGTGATTGGGAAAGCACAAATACTATTTGCTTTTTGAGTGATGACTAGTATAGCTTTAATGTTGTCAATTTTTTTTTTTTTTTTTTTTTTGGATCATGAGCTGTGTTACTTCACCTCAAAATCAATTAGTAATAAGAAAGACATGTAAGAAATATACGCAAAATTTCTAGATCTGTGAAATGCAAAATAGAAGAAAAAATATGTGCTAATGAAAACAATTATATAATACAATATATGTGGTTCGGCAATTTGCCTACGTCTACGGAGTTGTAGTGATTTCACTATTCTCAAGGAAAAAATATATAAGATGTGGTAGTACAGTTTTCTCTCTAAAACCCAACACCCCAATCCTCCACTCCATAGACTAAACCTTAGAAAAAACTCATATTAAAGAAAAAATCCTATTAAAAAATCATAGCATTTTTAATTCGGTCCTTACCTTTCAATTATGTTAATTCAGTTCTTAACCTTCTAGTGTCATATCAATTTAGTCACTATTATTATCTCTTAGATAGAAATTGCTGACATGACAAACGGTCAAAATAAAAAATTAGTTTATACTGCATCAATGAAAAGTATTTTTTTTTTTAAATTTAATTTTCGCTCTTAGCCACGTTAGCAATTTCCATTCATAAGATAACGACAGGGGTTGAATTGACATGACACTAAAAGGTTAGAGACTAAGGGTCTGTTTGGGAACAACTTATTAAGTTAAAATTGAAAACTTTTTGCTGAAAATATTGTAGATAAAGCTAGAAGTTATAGTGAGACTCATAAATAGTATCAAAAAGTGTAATAGGACCCATGAATAGTAGCAAAAATAAGCTAAATAGTAAAAGAAACTGTCCAATATAAGCTTATCTTAAACGCAACTTAAATTGATACAGTTGAAAGGTTAGTGACCAAATTGAAATATAAAATAAAGGATATGGACTAAAGCTGCCAAAACATAACCCGCATCATCTCTAGTCACTGCTCCAACTCCAGAGGATTGTGTTGCTCCAAATGTGGTTCCATCGACATTGAGCTTATACCAAGGCTAAGCTGGAGGTATCCATCGAATGTCCGCCACACTTGAAACCCAAGGCAATGCAAGGTTAGCCGTGTGAAACTCATCCAACAAGTATGTAGCTTTCTACACTATAGCCGAACCTTGTAATCTCTCCTTTCCCTGCCTAGCCTAATTCCGGATAAACCACAAACACCACGCTACCATGACAACAAGCTCCAACACCTCATCCCCAAAATTCCGGATATACACCAAGTACTAAAGGAAGTCTGTGAATTCGGGGAAGAAGAGTCCCTACGCTTCAAATGGAATGCCTATAATTCTCCATGTTTCGCTAGCAACACTACAGTCCCAAAACACGTGTCCACCACTTTCTGCTTCATCACTGCATGCCTCACAGATTGGGTCATCAATAACCTTCCTCTGACAAAGATTAGCTTTAGTTGGAATGATGTTTTTGCATGCTTTCTGTTAGAAATACTGAATAATTGTATTGTATTTCTCAGTAAAAGAATATACATGAGTGTCTTTATATAAGAGACATATGAGTGCAGTACAAGTGAGAGTGTAGTACAAGAATATGTGCTATACAAGTAATCTAGTTGGGCCTAAAGCCCACAACACTATACATATTAACAACCCCCCTCAAACTCAAGGTGGATGCGAGACCAACTTGAGGTTGTCAACCAAAGTACGAAGGCGTCCCTTAGGATGTGACTTGATGAAGATATCTGTAAGTTGATCTTTAGAGGAGACTGAGATCAGCTTGAGAGCACCATGGACAAGATGATAACGGACAAAATGACAATCGATCTTGATATGTTTAGTCCGTTTGTGGAAGACATCATTGTGAGCAATATGAATGGCACTCTGGTTGTCACAATAAAGAGTAGCAGAGGATATAGACACACCTAAGTTTTTGAGAAGCCATCGTAGCCAAAGGAGCTCAGATGTGGTATCAGCAAGAGCACGATATTCTGCTTTAGTATTGGAGCAGGACACATGAGTTTGTTTCTTGCTTCGCCAAGAAATCAGAGAAGAACCCAGAAGAAAGCAATAACCAGTGGTGGACATGCGATCAGTAGGATCTCCTGCCCAATCAGCATCAGAAAATGCACGGAGAATAAGAGGAGACTGAGCAGAGTAGAAAAGACCATGAAAGAGAGTTCCCTTTAGGTATCGAAAAATGCGCATAACAACAGTATAGTGAGTCGATCGTGGAGCAGACAGATACTAGCTCACCTGGTGAACAGCATAGGAAATGTCTAGATGAGTAACAGTGAGATAAACTAGGCTGCCAACCAAGCATTTGTAAAGAGAGGGATTAGACAATGGTTTCCCTCTTGAGGGAGTCAGATGCGCATTAAGCTCAACTGGAGTGTCAATAGTCTTGCTATCGGTGAGTCCAGCTCGAGACAAGAGTTCAGAGGCATACTTGGCTTGGGCAATATAAAGTCCATCTATAGAATGAGTGATTTCAAGACCCACGAAGTAGCTGAGATGTCCAAGATCTTTCATCTCAAACTGCTGACTGAGAAAATCCTTGAGTTCTTGAATGTCACTGAGGTCATTACCAGTTATGATCATATCATCCACATACAGGAGAAGTAAAATAGTGCCTTTGTCAGTGCAACGAAGAAATAAGACAGAATCATAATGATTGGCCATGTAGCCCAAGCGAGAGATGGTAGAGCTGAATTTGGCAAACCAAGCTCGTGGAGCTTGTTTAAAGCCATAAAGTGCACGTCGAAAGTGACAAACCTTATTTGAGTCAACAGAGAGACCAGGAGGACGTTGCATATACACTTCTTCACTTAAATCCTCATTAAGGAATGCATTTTTGACATCCATCTGAAAAATGTCTCATTTACTAGCAGCAGCAACAGCTAAGAGGGCACAAACAGATGAGATACGAGCAACCGGAGCAAAGGTCTCTTCATAATCAATCCCATACTCCTGTGTAAAACCTTTTGCAACAAGACGAGCTTTGTAGCGCTCAATGGACCCATCAGAATGAGTCTTGATCTTGTAGATCCATTTACAACCAACCACAGATTTCCCGGGGGGAGTGTCACCAAATCTCAAGTATGGTTTTTAGATAATGCATCAAATTCCTCTTTCATTGCAATCTACCATAAAGGGTCAGTGGAAGCCTCACGATAGGTGTGAGGCTCGTGTAGTATAGCAAGGGCAGTGTAACAATGATAGTTAAGTAAATGTGCAGGAATAGGTCTTACCTGAGTTGAGTGACGAGGTGGAATGTCTTGTGCAAGATCTTCAGGCGAAGCAGGAGCAAAGGACCCAAGCTCAGGGTTGGGGTTGGGTAGCTCGTCTTCAACCTGTTCATCTTCCACCTGTTCATTAAAGGGTGAATTAGGAAAGGGATCAGTGATATCTGGTGGTTGGACAGAGAAGTCTATAGGAGAATCAAGAGCAACTACAGGAGGATCAGGAGCAATAATAGAAGGAATATGTGCCTCATCTGGAAAAAGATCTAAGACAGAGGAGGAAGATAGGGAGGCACGGAAGTGAGAGAGCTCGACAAAGAGGCGATGTTCCCAAAAGACAACATTGAGGGAGATACGAAGACGATGAGAGACAGGATCATAACATGATACCCCTTTTGAGTTTCGCCATAGCCAAGAAAACAGCAAAGCCTTAACCGAGGCTCAAGTTTGTTATGCTCATGTGGTTGAAGAAGAACGAAACAAGCAGAACCGAAGGAGCGAAGGTGATGATAGTCTGGAGGTGACCCAAAAAGGTGCTCATATGGAGTTTGATTTTGGATAAAAAGACTCGGAATGCGATTGATAGTATGAACAACATGAAGAGCAGATTCACCCCAAAAAGGAGCAGGAACTTTGGCAGAAAGAAGGATAGCACGAATAATGTCAAGAATATGGCTCTACCATTTTGCTGAGAGGTACCTAGACAAGTTAGTTGATGAATTGTGCCATAGGAATGCAAAACAGCTTGGAAAGCATATTGAGTGTATTCAAGAGCATTATCAGATCGAAAAATTTTGATGCGTCTGGAAAACTGAGTTTCAATCATTTTTGCAAAATTAGAATATACTTCCAATAATTCAGAAAGACGTTTCATAATAAAAATCCAGCTATAACGAGAGTAATCATTAACAAAGATAACAAAATATCGAGACCCACTAATACTAAAGACAAAGGAAGGTCCCCAAACATCAGAATGAATAAGGTCAAAGATATCAGTGGATATTGATTCACTAGTATTGAAAGGCAAAGCTGGTTGTTTTCCTAATTGACATGAAACACAATCAAAATTTTTTGTAGACACTGAGCCTAACAAACCTCTAGAACCTAATTGTTGTACCTGAGAGGAAGATGCGTGACCAAGACGAGCATGCCAAAGTGCAAGGGAAGGAATTGAAGAAACTGTAGCAGCTACAAAAATAGAAACAGGAGCAACAAGTGGAAGACGAAGGTTGTCCACGGGAAACATACGCCCAACTCTGGGATCGGTCCCAAGCTCCTATCTCGTCCTCGGATCCTCCACAATACACCCAGAATAATCAAATATAATGCGATAACCTAACTTAGCTAATTGTCCCACAGAAAATAAATTGTAAGAAAAGTCAGGAACATTAAAAACCCCAGGAATTGAGAGGTTGGAGGTTGAAATAGAACCTATATTATGGCCAGACATAGTGGAACCATTTGCTGTGCGAATATTAAGAGGGTGTGGTGCAGGTTTGAGTTCAGAAAATAAGGACGAGTGAGGTGTCATGTGATTGCAACAAGCAGAATCCATAAGCCAAGAGGAAGGAGACATACCAGATAAAGCTGAGAGAGAAAAGGAATAAGATGCATTACCAACCATACGAATGACATTGGCGATGATGTTCTTAAGGTCATCTGTGGACATGGTGAAAATGCATCCTGCAGACTTAGACTGTGTAGAGATGGAAGCCATTGGCTGGACACTCTCAGTGTTAGCAACAGTAGCAGTAGAAATTGAAACTGCTGATTTGTTGCGATGATAGCAAGCCTCAATATTGTGGCCAAAATGTTTCCAAAAATTGCAAAAACGTTTGCTAGATTGTCGGCTATGATTATTGCAACAAGAAGAAGACCTGTCCTTATTCTTCATTTAGAAGCAAAATATGCAAAGACAAACTGCAAAAATGAAATCTACGCGAAAAATTGGGTAAGGAACACTTGGTGGTCATGTTTTCACTAAATGGTAGATCGGCGGAGGACGATCTTAGTGATGCCTGCAACAAACATAATCGGAGCAAGGATCACGGTGGCGACGGTATGGCAGTGGTCTCGAGACTCTGAACGATTGCGGCTGTAGGTCTAAACTAGAGACGATGACTGAGATGCATCAAAGGTTTAACGGCGAATGGTTGCAACAACAGTTGTAACAACGGAAGCAATTGCGAGTCTGGAATAACACTAATAGAGACAAGACTGCAATGAAAAAGTCATAGCGATGACTCTGATACCATGTTAGAAATACTAAATAATTGTATTGTATTTCTCAGTGAAAGAATATACATGAGTGCCTTTATATAGGAAGCATATGAGTGCAATATAAGTAAGAGTGTAGTACAAGAATGTGGGCTATACAAGTAATCTAGTTGGGCCTAAAGCCCACAACACTATACACGTTAACACTTTCCATGCAAAGGACTTAACCTTATTTGGTATATGGAGCCACCATAGTTTCTTCCAAAATTGTGTCTGATGTTGGTTAGTTGATGACTCTCCCGAACTCCCAGTACTATTCACTGCCATAGCTACCTTATATGCACTCTTAACCGAGAATGTCCTTTTAAAAGTGTAAGCCCAAATCATTCTATCTCGAGGTAACCAGATGCTCAATGGGATGCT
Organism: Quercus cerris; assembly: GCA_963669245.1. NCBI lineage: Eukaryota > Viridiplantae > Streptophyta > Magnoliopsida > Fagales > Fagaceae > Quercus > Quercus cerris. Next base: position 8,792,374 of record OY770010.1, read on the forward strand.
GAGGATAGAAACAACATCATGAGGGGAAAAGTATTGGCGTACCATATCTGTCCGCCATGCTCATGTGTGAGGGTCGATGAGGAGAGACACTTAGGCATCGTATGGAACTCCCAAAGGATTGACCGTAAGCTTGAAAGTGAATGGTTGGGGCAACCATTTATCGTTCCATATGTCAAGATTCTGCCCATTCCCGACCTAACACCGATGAACTTGCCGAACAATTGATAGAGTTGCTAAAATACACCTCCAAGCATATGAAGGGTGGTTACCTAGTTCAGTCGAAATATAGTCCCCATTAGGAAAATATCGTGCCTTGAAGACCTTGTGAACTAAAGAATTGGTATTCGTTTGCAACCACCAACCTTGCTTAGCCAAAAGAGCAAGATTGAATGCCTTTAGATCTTGAAAACTCAATCCTCCTTCATCTTTAGATAAACACATTTTTTCCCAACTTAGCCAAGCCATTTTATTTTTTTCATTAGCTTGATCCCACCAGAAGTTACGAACCATACTTGTCATCTCGTCACATAGGGCATTGGGAAGCTTGAAGACGCTTATAATATAAGTCGGAATAGCCTGAGCAACAATTTTGATTAATATCTCCTTACCAGCATTATATAGCAATTTTTCTTTCCAGCATGACAGTTTATTAAAAAAAAAAATGATGAAATTTTAAGATATATCCCCACAATGATGTTTTGCTGATCTAAAGTATAAATAAAACACTTCTTTTTTAGCCTGATTGTACACACACACACACACACACACAAACTCTTCTTGACCCTCATACAACTACAAGTACAACACCAGCTAGCTCTACTAGCACATGGATGTCAAGATGTATACTTTTTGATGCGGATTGTAATTATGTAATCAAAATTTTTTTTTTTTCGTTCTTTTTTGACAAATCATATACTACAAAGATTAATTGAATTTGCTTTCAGTAATTTCCACGAAAGTACTTTGTAAAATAGGAGAGGACACAAATTTAATTGATGAAGCCGAAAATGAACCTCGTCAGTATGCTCCTCGTTAGTGTTGATGGACGACCTCTGAGACCTATGGCCAAAATAAGAAAAAGCAAAAGAGCGTTAAGCCGGTGTGGGGCCAGTTGAGAATGCTCCGATGCTAAAGTCAGATTACGAATTCTTAGAATAAGCTTCTTACAGTTCTCTCTCTGGTGATTTTTCGTGTCCCTTACCTTAGCTCTGGTTTCCCTTTTTATAGTCTATTTCTGGCTAGTGCAGTTATGTCTGTTAATGCTGATTTGAGCGTTTTTCTCCTGAGAGGAACGTGGTATTGATTGGCAATGATGATTTCATTTAAGGGTGTAACGGGTAGCCGTTGGAGAATCATTATTCTAGTAACTGTTTCGGCGCATTCATTGGTTCATTGCTACCCTACGGGCTTTTATTTGTATTTCCACGTGTGGTGGTTTGTTTCGTCCATGAGGCTGACGTATATTGGTGGAATCTTGTTCCCCATTTTTCGTCTTGGACGTGGCTAAGGTCGTTGTTGGGAATTTTAACCAAAATTCCAACCTGTGAGAAACAATAAAAATAGAGAAAACACACGCCAAAGAAAAATAATCACACGTACAAGACAGTATTTACGTGGTTCGGCAATTTGCCTACGTCCACGGAGTTGCAGGGATTTCACTATTATCAGGAAAAAATACAAAGTGCGGCTACAGTGTTTTTTTTCTCTCCCTAAAAACACAACAACAGTAGTAGTCTCAAAACCCTAATTATGAAAGCGGCTTTTATATCCTACTTACAGGGTTATAATGGGCTAGGCCAAAAATAAACTAGGCTCCACAAAGCCCAACAAATCTCCCACTTGGAGACTAGTTCAATCATCAACATCAGCCGCTATCCTCCAAAAACAATCCCTCATCCCTGCAACTCATCCTCCTGTCCTCAAGCTAGAAGGCCAACTGAAGCTGCACACAGCTTCAGTTTCTCAATAGTGACACCCTTAGTCAACATGTCTGCTGGGTTCTTAGATCCACAAATCTTCTCAAATATTACCAGTTTATCTTCAACAAGGTAACGGATAAAGTGGTATTTCGTTTGTATATGCTTCGACTTTGAATGAAAAGCCGAATTTTTGGCAAGAAAGATTGCACTCTGACTGTCACTGTGTAGAATGCCCATCTCTTGCTTCTTACCCAATTCATCTAAGAAACCATGTAGCCAAATCATCTCCTTTCCAGCTTCAGTTGCTGCAACATACTCAGCTTCTGTAGTAGACAAAGTAACAATCTTTTGTAGATTTGAAGCCCATGATATAGCTGTACCACCCAGAGTAAATACAAACCCAGTAGTACTCTTTCTATTATCAATATCGCCAGCAAAATCAGCATCTACATAACCCTGCAGTTTCAAACTTGCACCTATGAAGCAAAGACATGTATCTGATGAACCCTTCAGATATCTCAGAATCCACTTGACTGCCTCCCAATGCTGCTTTCCAGGCCTACTCATGAATTTGCTCACAACTCCTACTGCATGTGCAATGTCTGGTTTTGTACACACCATAGCATACATCAAGCTGCCAATAGCTGAGGCATAAGGCACCTTGCTCATATGGTCCCTTTCTTCTTCTGTCTTTGGTGACTGTTCTTTGCTCAGTTTGAAATGATTACCCAAGGGTGTGCTCACTGGTTTAGATTCATTCATGTTGAACCCGCTGAGAACTTTCTTGACATACTCTGACTGTGAAAGCTTCAATGTACCATTAGTCTTGTCTCTAATGATTCTCATACCAAGGATTTGCTTTGCAGCTCCCAAATCCTTCATTGCAAACTGTTTTGACAATTGCTTCTTCAGATTATTAATCTCCTCAATGTAGACCCTGCAATGAGCATATCATCCACATACAACAGTAAAATGATATAAGAATTGTCAAAGAATTTAACATAGCAACAATGATCAGCTTCACATCTCTTGAACCCAATTCTATGCATAAAATTGTCAAATTTCTTGTACCACTGTCTAGGAGCTTGTTTTAGGCCATACAAGCTCTTTCTCAGTTTGCAGACTAGATTCTCTTGTCCCTGAACAATGAACCCTTCTGGCTAGATCATGTAAAGGTCTTCCTCCAAGTCACCATGAAGGAATGCCGTCTTCACATCTAATTGCTCAAGATGTAAATTTTCTGCAGCCACCATTCCCAGCACCAGTCTAATTGTTGACATCTTCACAACTGGAGAAAATATCTCTGTGTAGTCAATGCCTTCCTTCTGCTGGAACCCTTTAACAACTAATCTGGCCTTGTAACGTTTGCTACCATCATGCTCCTTCTTTATTCTGTATACCCACTTGTTGTGCAAAGCCTTCTTTCCTACTGGCAATTTAGTCAGTTCCCATGTCTGATTCCCCAACAAGGAATCCATCTCATCCTTCATGGCTAACTCCAATTTTTCTGCCTTCGGTGTCCTGCCAGTTTTCAAAAAACTCACCTTTTTCTGCTTTCCTAAGATGCAGCTTTCACACATGTCAAAATCAATGGACTTCAATTCTGATAGTTTTCCTTTTGACAGCAGCATCTTCATCCCTTTCTCACTCATGTGACCAAGCCTGCGATGCCATAGGCTTGTATCAGTACTTGCATCAGCAATTGCAATTGTGTCTCTTGGACTTGAGGTCATATAGAGAGTGCCAGCCTTCTTTCCACGAGTCAATACTCTAGCTCCCTTTGTAACCTTCCAAGTACCACCAACAAATAGTATTGCATGCCCTTCATCATCAAGTTGTCCAACAGAAATCAGATTCCTCCTCAGGTCAGGAATATGTCGAACCTTCTCCAGTAACCAAACAGACCCATTGGGTAACAATATTCGGACATCTCCCATACCCACAACATCCAGGGCTGAACCATCAGCCAAATACACCTTACCAAAATCACCTACAACATAATTCTGTATGATTTCTCGGTGTGGAGTGGTATGAAACGAAGCTCCTGAATCCAAAACCCAATCATCAAGTGGACTGTCTACTGCAAGAAGTAATGCATCCTGTACCTCTTCTGTTACAGCATTAGCAGAATCATCTTCATTCTTCTTCTTAGGACTTTTGCATTGGTTCCTAAAGTGACCTATTTTCCCACAATTCCAGCATTGTACTTGTTGGCCTGATCTAGACTTACTTCTGTTCCGATTAGAATTTCTGGATTTTGATCTGCCCCGATTTGAGTTTCTGTTATTACCTCTGCCTCTTGTCTCAAGGTTTAGGGCAGAACCAGATCCTGAGGTTTCACCTGCATCTCTTCTGCGAATCTCCTCAGCCAGAATTAAATCTCGTATATCATTGTACTTGAGTTTTTCCTTTCCTGTAGAATTACTTACTGCCATCCTCATTGCCTCCCAACTGTTTGGCAAAGAAGCCAATACGATCAGAGCACGAATCTCATCATCAAAATCAATTTCTACAGACGACAATTGATTTGTGATAGTATTAAATTCGTTCAGATGTTGTGCTACTGATGCATTCTCTGCCATCTTCAAATTGAACAGTTTCTTCATCAGATGCACCTTGTTGTTTGCTGACGGCTTTTCATACATACCAGACAAAGCCTTCATCAAATCTGCTGTGGTCTTCTCCTTTACAACATTATGTGCAACAGACCTAGACAGAGTTAACCTGATAACTCCTAGTACCTGTCTGTCAAGAAGAGCCCATTCATCAGCCTTCATCGCCTCAGGTTTTGTCCCCAAAAGAGGCAGATGCAATTTCCTTCCATAGAGATAATCTTCAATCTGCATCCTCCAATACGCGAAGTCTGTGCCATCAAACTTTTCTATTCCAGACGCCTTTCCTGCTTCCTCTGCCATTGCTCTCACTCAAACCTAACCCTAGGCTCTGATACCAGTTGTTGGGAATTTTAACCAAAATTCCAACCTGTGAGAAACAATAAAAATAGAGAAAACACACGCCAAAGAAAAATAATCACACGCACAAGACAGTATTTACATGGTTCGGCAATTTGCCTACGTCCACGGAGTTGCAGGGATTTCACTATTATCAGGAAAAAATACAAAGTGCGGCTACAGTGTTTTTTCTCTCTCCCTAAAAACACAACAACAGTAGTAGTCTCAAAACCCTAATTATAAAAGCGGCTTTTATATCCTACTTACAGGGTTATAATAGGGCTTAGGCCTTTTGGGTTAAAGTGTGTTTCTATATGTTATATTAATTACTTAAGGAAGCTCCCCAAGCTGTTTATCTCCCCGACAAGTGGTATCAGAGCCCGATGGTGGTGTGCGGCGAAGGTGGTGACGTGTTCATGGTCCCTACCTAGATCGAGAGACTCATGGATGGCTTGTTGGGGAGATAAATACCTTGGGGAGCTTCCTTTGAGTAATTAATATAACATATAGAAACACACTTTAACCCAAAAGGCCTAAGCCCAATAGGTATGTGCTCAATTATGTTATATTAACCACTCATTCTTTTTATCTTTATTCAATGTGGGACTTCACTCACACGTGTAACCCAACAGTCGTCTCAATATAGACGACATACATATAGATATTCGTCATTAACTATCATACAAGGAGAAGAAAGGGAAAGCAAACATTGATCATCTGGGCCCAGTTGTTATGCCTGAAACCATTTACGTATGAAAGGAACATATGTGATTGATGACTATTACGCACCTACCCCCTTGAATACTATAAATAAAATGTGATTTACATAAGCTTCAATTTCAATTTTTTTTTTTAAATCGTTCCTGTTTCCTATAAAATTCCTTTTAGCTCTTTTCAATTTTTTAATCTAAAAGTTAGTCTTTTTATAAGTCTTAATAATGCCAAAATATATAGGTAAATATTAAATTCTAATTAAAAATGAAACGATTATCCAATGTGGAATGATCAAGTTGTGAGTACTGAGTACCACCATTGTCAAAAAAAAAAAAAAAAAAAAAAGAAGTTGTGATTACCACTTTTTTTTTTTACTATTTATTTATGAAAATATGTAATTTCATTTCCTTAAAAATTTGGTTCCTCACCTCCAAAACCACTTGTCTAACTACAAATTTTTATTATTATCTGAATATCTAACTACAAAATCAGGATAAGTTCTTCTTGCTTCGATGCTTCAAATAATTATATGATCCTCACTCCAAGGCATTTGACTCCACACAGACCAATTAGTCACCTTTACTGTATCACCATGTTCTTATGTGGGTGCTAACCATTATTTTCTGATTTTGGGAACTAAAACTTTACATCTGTATATTTTATGAATGGTTAATTAAAACAATAACAATTAACTCCACAGACCAATCACCTTCACTCGCCTTGTTCTCATGTAGGTGTCAGCCATTATTAACTGTGTTTGGGAGTTAAAATTAAGTCTATTTCAAAACCATATATAGGAATAGGGAGTGACATTAATTTAACTCCTGATCAGATCAATCACCTTCACCTTGTACGTTCTCATGTGGGTGCCACCAATTATTTAGCGGGTTTGGGAGACGTCTACATGTAAATGGGTACGTAGACATTATTGAATGCATGGCATGGGTACCTAAACCATATATGTATATCAAATTAGGTACAATTAAAGGGTGAATATGCAATTTATAATAAAAGCAAGGGTAAAATAGGCACCATTAGTTTTTGTAGTCTCTATATATATAAACCCTACGTATGAATGGCTTATGGAACTCGCAGGGTTTTGTGGTCTGGTGTAGAGTAGTGTGACAAAAATGAGAGTGTTTTATCTTTTCGTGTTGGTTTTGGTGGTGGGGACTATCCACAGCCACGGGAGGACTGAAAGGGATAGTAGTAAATACAACAAGACGCAGGCTTATAAAAGTGAGACTACTATATATATTCAACAAGACACAACCTTATGAAGTATGAACAATGTAACTGTCAGCAGCAGCAAATGGGAGGCTTATGATTTTCTTTACTTGGCCATGCACTCTGGTATTATATGTTTGTCAGATTCAACAAATCATCCATGTTGTTGTTATCATCACCCATTATTATATATGCTATATTATAGTTAATTCTTTTCTTATAAAACATTTTAAAAAATATTTCTTAAACTAATATCTTTAAGCCTCTTGTTAACTTTTCCCTTAATATTGTGCATTTTTTTTTCAGCTACGACAAGACCGGGGGGGGGGGGGGGGGGGGGGGGGTGGTTGTGTGTGCTCGTGCGAGATTTGAATATGAGGATTGGCTGGACCTAACGAGCACAAAGAATAATGAAGGTTTATGGGAAAGTGAATATAACAAGCATGGCTCTTGCGTCTCCCCAAGTCAAAATAGCTACTTCAAACGCACTATCGAGATGGTGAAGAATTTTGGAATTAATCCGATTGAAACGCTTACACGGAGAGGTTCAAGAAACTATTATTAAAGCACGAATCATTATTTGAGTTTATTTGCTAATTAGCTGCTATACTCCAGTGGGGGCGTTGGGCTAGATTTACGAGGGACTTAGCATTCCAAGCATACCCTTCCATGGACAATGAGTCTCTTGTAGCCTTCTTGAGCTGCTCTCCTAATTGCGCATAAGGCAGCTTTTGCTTCTCCTAGAACAGGACTTTCTGGTTCTGTCTGCTCTACCCAAGCCAATAGTAGACTCCCCCTTTATCATCTCTGCACACCAAAGCAATAGGTGTTTCGATAAGTATAGCTAAATTTTTGTGGTTAGTGATAGTTTATTAAAAGAAAATAAAAGTAAATCCCTAAATTAAATAAGTTCTAACAAATACTATCAATTAGGCTCAACGTACTAACAGTGGGCCTCCTCCATCATCCAGCCATGTAATCAGAGTCTGCATTAAGACAATCTAAAAAGAAAAACTGAATTACACATTTCCATTTCAAATTAGATATCTTTTGCCTTCTTACATAGATTTGGACATTTCCATTTCCATGTAGCAGTAGCAGTATCCATTCAAGTGGCTTCTTGCAGAATTTTCATCTTGTTGGCCATGGCAGCTTGCCTGGGATTTTTTCATAGATCTGGTTTTCTGTCTCTTATTTGCCTTTATGATGAAACAAAAATGTTAGAAATACTGAATAATTGTATTGTATTTCTCAGTAAAAGAATATACATGAATGCCTTTATATAGGAGACATATGAGTGCAGTACAAGTAAGAGTGTAGTACAAGAATGTGTGCTATACAAGTAATCTAGTTGGGCATAAAGCCCACAACACTATACACGTTAACAGCCCCCCTCAAACTCAAGGTGGATGTGAGACCAACTTGAGGTTGTCAACCAAAGTACGAAAGCGTCTCTTAAGATGTGACTTGGTAAAGATATCTGCAAGTTGATCTTTAGAGGAGGCTGAGATAAGCTTGAAAGTACCATGGACAAGATGATAACGGATAAAATGACAATCGATCTCGATGTGTTTAGTCCGTTCATGGAAGACATCATTGTGAGCAATATGAATGACACTCTGGTTGTCACAATAAAGAGGAGTAGCAGAAGATGTAGACATACCTAAGTCTTTGAGAAGCCATTATAGCCAAAGGAGCTCAAATGTGGTATCAACAAGGGCACGATATTCTACTTCAGTATTGGAGCGGGCCACATGAGTTTGTTTCTTACTTCGCCAAGAAATTAGAGAAGAACCAAGAAGAAAGCAATAACCAGTGGTGGACCTGCGATCAGTGGGATTTCCTGCCCAATTAGCATCAGAAAATGCACGGTGAATAAGAGGAGACAGAGCAGAGTTGAAAAGACCATGAAAGAGAGTACCCTTTAGGTATCGAAGAATGCACAGAACAGCAGTATAGTAAGTTGATCGTGGAGCAGACAGATACTGGCTCATCTGGTGAATAGCATAGGAAATGTTTGGACGAGTGATAGTGAGATAAACCAGGCTGCCAACCAAGCATTTGTAGAGAGAGGGATTAGACAATGGTTTCCCCCCTGAGAGAGTCAAATGCACATTAAGCTCAACTGGAGTGTTAACAGTCTTGCTATCAATGAGTCCAGCTCGAGACAAGAGTTCAGATGCATACTTAGCTTGAGTAATATAAAGTCTGTCTGTAGAATGAGTGATTTCAAGACCCAAGAAGTAGCTGAGATGTCCAAGATCTTTCATCTCAAACTGCTGACTAAGAAAAGTCTTGAGTTCTTGAATGCCACTGAGGTCATCACCAGTTATGATCATATCATCCACATATAGGAGAAGTAAAATAGTGTCTTTGTCAGTACGACGAAGAAATAAGGCAGAATCATAATGATTGGCCATGTAACCTAAGCGAGAGATGGTAGAGCTGAATTTGGCAAACCAAGCTTGTGGAGCTTGTTTAAGGCCATAAAGTGCACGTCGAAAGTGGCAAATCTTGTTTGAGTCAATAGAGAAATCAGGAGGAGGTCGCATATACACTTCTTCACTTAAATCCCCATTAAGGAATGCATTTTTGACATCCAATTAAAAAATGCCTCATCTACTGGCAGCAGCAATAGCTAAGAGCGCACGAACAGATGAGATATGAGCAATCGGAGCAAAGGTCTCTTCATAATCAATCCCATACTCCTGTGTAAAACCTTTTGCAACAAGACGAACTTTGTAGCGCTCAATGGACCCATCAGAGCGAGTCTTAATCTTGTAGAAATATTAGTATTGATACACCATGTTGAATATGCTAGTATGGATGCGGAAGCGAAAGCATAAAGTATAAAACACAATAACACTTGAGAGTTACGTGGTTCAGCTTAACGTCTTATATCCACGGAAGAAACCCTAAAGGGTTACATCAATAATATATTATAGTGTAGTACAAATGCTGTGTTACAATGAATTATAACATGTGTATATTTAGTAAACTAAATCCTAAACTAATAGACTTCTAGTACAAGTAGGAGACTTGACTTGCACACAAAGTAGAATTAGGATTGGGTCTATGCTAATGGGCTAATATTTCTCTAACACCCCCTCTCAAATTCAAGATAGAAACTTGATGAAATCTTGAGATTTGATAAGGTTGAGAAGATCCCTTGAATGAAGTTTGGCTCTGTGACGGTAGTTTGAGGAAAACAATGGTCTTGCAGTGTTGATGCGACTTCTAACAGTGGCATGACTATACCGGAGAGTTTTGACAGCAGCAGTAAGAAGTCAAAGAAGATGAACATAGCGGAAAAACACCGAGAAAGACAAAGATTGCTCTTAAATATACTGCAAGGATAGAAAACTATGGTCACAAGAAGGTGGCTCTAATACTATGTTAGAAATACTGAATAATTGTATTGTATTTCTCAGTGAAAGAATATACATGAGTGCCTTTATATAGGAGGCATATGAGTGCAGTACAAGTAAGAGTGTAGTACAAGAATGTGTGCTATACAAGTAATCTAGTTGGGCATAAAGCCCACAACACTATACACGTTAACAAAAAATATAACCTTTCCTTGGCCTAGTTGTTACAGGCACTTCAGATTTTACATTATCCTCCTAGTTGCAGTAATCAAATCCACTGTTCCAATAGTCATCAAGTCATGTACCGATGTACGTACGGTTTGGCATATGGTTTGTGGAATTTTTTCCTTTGCAATGTATGTTAAGAAACTCGCTGCACAAATTTTTTGTGCCCCCACAACTTTGCTTTTAGACATTACCTTCAGTGTTTGGACAGTGCAATTGTTATATGCCACACTCATCTGTAATCAAATGTAAAGCCAATTCGGTCATCTTCCAACGTCACTTTTATATTTTGCAATCTCCCTCCCTGGTGTTTTTCTTCTAACAAGTACAGGAACAACTAAATTGTAGGCCAAGTCAAGGAAAATCTAAACTGCAAATATGCAGGAAAATTGTTGATATTGTAATTGGAGTTGTTTACATATCTTTTCAGTATGGTTACTGGCTATCATTGTACTGCTGATATATATTTATTCTTAATTTAACATGGTTCATAGACTAGAGAATAATGTTATAACTCAACTTCAAAGACAAAAAACCAGAGATACAAACTGTAAAACTAGCTGAATACTCTAGTTTTTTGCCTCAACTCAAAAAATACACATTAGTTTGCCAGTCTTAATTTGAGTACAAATTTAGATCCTTAATTAATAGGTCTCTCTTCTTTACCAAATTATTATTTGCTTCCGGATGCAGCATCAACAAGCATGGAACTGGAGTCTTTTCATTTTCTATATATGTAATAATGGTTATGGGCAACAAGTTACACTTGAAACTTTGGATTTATGTTAATAAAACACTGAGTCGAACTCTACAAGGGCAGTTTGAACTTTGACAGAAAAACTGAGTGTGGAACTGTGGCTTGTCATGTTCTTTGATATGCCGCATCCTGTTTTCTTAATTTCTTAATTGGGCTTAAAGCATCATTTTGAGGATTACACCTGTGTTCCAATACTAAAAGATACTGTTTTAAAGTTTTTATAAAGTTAAAGGGAAAAAAACTAGTGCACATATATAATGTGTCATACAAACACTGCAAAAATACATTGAAAATTATTTTATTGTGTGTGCAACATTAAGTTTTTTCCATTAAATCAACCGCTACGTTCAAATAACAATAAAATAATAAGTTAGCTTACAAAGAAAACTAATGAACTGAAATATTGAAATGTTGATTAAATAATAATAATAATAATAAGCTGAAATAAAAGGTCACAAATGGCTCTTAAAAATATCTACAAAAGTAAGCAGTCACTCAATATATATATGTTCGTTTAGTACGTATTTGGTGTGTGGAAGTTTGGTAGTTTTCATCCGTTGGTTAATTTCAGTCTAGTAGTTTGCTGCTGTTTGATAGTTAAGCACTGTTTTTAGAGGATCAGACCTCTTGAGTGTTGATCCTTTGTTTGTTGGTTTGTGCTTTGTTTTCATCAATAATATTTGACGACTTATTTATTTATTTATTTATTTTAAAAAAGGCTTTAATGTTTTGCATGTTGTGGGATTGATCTTATTTACAATTGACAAAGGGTGAAAGTCTCAATTTCCACAAGAAATATAACACGTGTCTCTAGTATAAATCCTCAAATCCTTAAGAGGATTAAAACGAACTTTGGAATCTATAAGGAAAAAAAATAAAATAAAAGAAGGTGCCACAGAGCTACATTCAATAGTTTATATACGAAAACTTTAAGGAAATCATATATAGGACATTTGGGAAAGCCTTAGAGAACTCTAAAACCCTAATCTGTAGAGCTGACCCTGCTTAGAATTAACCCTAAAAGAATGATCTAGTGATTTCTAAGGTTTTATGATATCTATAAGGTACTTAATTCAAAACCTCTATATAGCAAAAATCTTGAGGCTGCCCTAAGGAATATTTCTATAATTACTTAAGTTTATGTTAGGTACTAAAAAATTATGTACCAACGCGTATATGTCTCAAAAGAAATTATTTTATGTGTCAAACATAAATCATTTTTAGTGGGATCTAGAGTATAGTCAAATTATATAATGAATTAATCATATATCAGAATATCACAATACAAATAAATAGTTCATTTCAGAAAATTGGTTCCTTTCACTAAATTTACATATACTTGATTCAAGTTCGAAAGAAATAGAAACTTTTGAAGTAACTAACTAAATCAAATAAATTTGTAACATTTAAATAAGGAAGAAATTATATGGGATACCTTATCCCTTTTATAATGGGAAATGGACCACGAGCAAATATAAGGTCAACAAGGGGAGTAGAAATTTAATTAGTAAGAGACCTTATGCAATGTACTAGCTTCCTTCATCTTATATAAATTTGCACTTTTTTTTTTTTTTTTTTTTTTTTGAGAATAAACAGCAGAATTTTATTCAATGAAAGAATAAATTTATACAAGAACAAGGCAGCATCAAGGAGAGCCAAAGAAAACTGCACTAGCTACAGAGCTTTCCCAACACCTATAAAAAACAACAGCTATATGCAAGGTTACATCAAGGAAAGCCAAAGAAAAACAAGTCTACCTTACAAACTTAAGACAAGCTTCCATAATTAGCTTCCAAATATTCTATAGCATGGGCTGCAACAGACCTAGCCAGAAAAGAGGGGTTAGGACGTGGAGTACCATAGTGAGCCTCATTTTGTTTATTCCAAATCATCTAGCTGGTTATGAAAAATATTGCAATCTCTGGATCATTTTTCCTTTGCATAATTTGATCAGTCACATCCACAAATAAAAGATTTGTGCAATGGGACATGGTCCCCCTTAAGCACGTGGACTTCCAAACCATATCAGAATATGTACAGCTTAGTAGGATATGGTCTGTTGACTCCACCCCATCCTCACAACATTCACATCCAGCATCAAACAAAATTTTTCTTCTAGCTAGATTTGCTTTTGTAGGCAGTATATCTCTACAAGCTCTCCAAATGAAACTTTTGATTTTATTACATACCTTGCCCACCCAAATCGCTTTCCAAATTTTATTGCACTGTGAGTAATTGGATGATTGGCCATGAGAAAATTTCAGTTGTTGAGTTTGTATCATCTTGTATGCACTTTTTACCGAATATTCACCCGTGTTTGTGTATGCCCAAGTTTGGATGTCTTGCACCGCTCTATTGCTCAAAGGGATGGATTTAATAACTTCAGCTTCATGTGGGAGGAATACATGATCAATCATGGATACACGCCATGATCTTGTAATTGGATCAATGAGGTTATCCACTATGACCATTGTTGACATTATGGAGCATGGGATTACCACCTTGAATGATGGTGGAGTTGGGAAGCCATTGGTCTTGCCAAATTCGAATTTTATTTCCGGTTCCTACTTGCCATCTCAAACCACTGTCCAAGATAGACCTGGCTACCACTATACTTTTCCATGCAAAACTCCTTGAATTTGGTGATGGAGCATCTAAGAAAGATATATTGGGAAAGTACTTTGATTTGTAGACTCGATAGAACAAGGAGTGTGTATTTTTCATAAGCTTCCATCCTTGTTTGGCTAACATGGCTAAGTTGAAGGAATGAAGCTCCCGAAACCCAATTCCTCCCATCAACTTGGGCACACAAAGTTTAGACCAACTCAACCAATGTACTTCCTTTCTTGCATCTTTTGACCCCACCCAAATATGCTCATCATCCCTTCAAGATCTTTAAGCAAACCTTTCGGTAGCAAGAAACATCCCATGGCATATGTGGGGATAGCTTGTGCCACGACTTTAATCAAAATTTCCTTTCCAGCTTGAGACATCATCTTTTCCTTCCATCCCTTTAGTTTACTCCAGACTCTTTCAATGATTGGAGCAAAAGCTGCTTTTTTGTTACGCCCCACTATACTATGCAGTCCTAAACACTTCTCATATTCTGGGACTGTCTTTGCACCCAATTCCTATTTGATTGATTCTTAAGTCTCAAAGCCAGTATTGCTGCTAAAGAAAAGAGAAGTTTTATCAGTATTAACCTTTTGTCTTGAAGCATCCTCATATAAATTAAGCAAAGAATTGACCTGTTGGCACTCCTCTACTGAGGCACGACAAAATAATAAACTGTCATCGGCAAATAGGAGATGAGAAATACAAGGACCACATCTACTAGCTGCCACTCCTCTTATAATTCCATCTGTTTTTGCCTTTCTAAGCAACGCGGTAAGCCCTTCAGCACAAAACATAAAGAGATAAGGTGACAGAGGGTCACCTTGTCTCAATCCTCTTGAAGGCAAGATATAACCTGTACGATTGCCATTGACTAAAATAGAAAAATGAGCAGTTGTTATACATGCCATTATTAATTGCACCCGTTTTGTATGAAACCCCATTTCCTCCATCACCCTTTTTAAATAACCTCATTCAACCCTGTCATAAGCTTTGCTCATATCCAATTTAATAGCTACCTGACCTGTCTTGCCCCACCTTTTCTTTTTCATGCTATGCAAATTTTTATATGCAACTAAAATGTTATCTATAATTAATCTCCCTGAGACAAAAGCGCTCTGAGTATCAGAAATTCAATTTGGGAGGATAAGCTTCAGCCGGTTGACTAACATTTTAGATAACGATTTTGTATAGCACATTACATAGGCTAATGGGGCGATATTGTGTGATTAATTTAGGGTCTTTGGTTTTGGGAATTAGTGCTATGTGGGTATTATTTATATTTCGAAGTATAATTCCAGAATTTAGACATGATAGCATAACATTAGTTACATTAGCACCCACTATGTGCCAAAACTTTTGAAAAAAGAAAGCAGTCATACCATCAGGGCCTGGATCTTTTGAAGGATGCATCTAAAATAAAACGAATCGAACCTCTTATGGATGAAAATCTCTCACAAGCCAATCATTCATCTCCTCCGTAACTACTCTAGGAATATGGGCCACCACTTCTTTAATAGCATTCGGATTTGAAGATTGGAAGAGAGTTGAGAAATGTTGAATTATCACCCTTTCTATATCGCTTTGTTGCTTTATCACCGTACCATCCATTTCCTTTAGCGAGACAATTAAGTTTTTTTTTCCTCCTTGCAGATGCCTTCGCATGAAATTTTTTTGTATTACGACCACCTTCACGCAACCGACTGATATAGGATCTTTGTTTCCAATAAATTTCTTCTTTCTCAATTAAAATATTAATTTCATGCCTAAGAGCTTCACATTCAGCCCACGATGCATCCCTGTTGTTTCCCTCAAGCACTTGCAACCTATTTTGCTTTTCCTCAATCTTTTTGCCTAAGGAACACAATGAATTTTTACTCTAGGCTAACAACCTCTTCCTGCATTCTTTTATTTTGTTACACACCTGGAACATAAGACTTCCATTGAAGGAAACAGACCAAGCATTTGCAATTGCGTCCTCATAGCCTTCATCTTTCACCCATGCTTCCTCAAACCAAAATCGTTTTTTGTACATCCCAATTTGAAACTGCGATTGCCTTCTTAGTTGCACCCCAATGGCCATGTGATCAGAATTTGAAAAGCTTAAATGATGAACATCAGTGAGGAAAAAGATCATACCATTCTTGATTAGCTACCCCACGATTGAGTCTAACATATACCCAATCCTGTTCATCTCTCCGATTGCACCATGTGAAGCAAGCACCTTTAAAACCCATGTCCCTTAATCTGCAATCGTCTAGCACTTCTCAAAAATTCGCCATTTGCCACTCACTTCTTGGTTCCCCTCCTTGTTTTTCATTTGCTGAAAGTATCTCATTGAAGTCGGCTATGCATATCCATGGCAATGTGACTTGCTGATGAAGTAGGCGCATCAAATTCCATGTCTCAATACGCTACAATTTTTCAGGGTGCCCATAGATACCTGTCAATCTCCATGAAAATCCTTCTCTGTCACAATAACATCAATATGGCTTTTTTACAAGGTCCTCAATTTCACATCCCATTTTGAATCCCAAAATAGAGCCAAGCCTCCACTCATTCCAATTCTATCTAGACACACTACATTATCTATTTTTTAATTCATTCCTCACTTCTTCTATACCTTTCTTTTTAAGTTTAGTCTCCATCAGAAATACAATTCAGGGACGTTGAACTTTAATGAGCCTAGACAGCTCTCCAACAGCACTTTTGTCCCCAAGTCCATGGCAATTAAGACTTAAGATATTCATAGTTTAGCTTCCTTAATCACCTTACTTCATAGTTCACTTAATCACCTTACTTCAAAGATTCAATAATCCAACACAAAAACACCTAAATCTGTGACCCTTTAAAAGACAAATTTACCTATAGCCAAGATAAGGTGCTGTTGAGATGATATGGAAGCTCTCCACTTTGCAAAGACCCAACCATAAGTATCTTTTATTGCTGATAACAATCAGCCCCTTCACTCCAAAAAATGGGTTGGTCCACGAAACTAAGAGCTCATCTAATAGTTGACAAGTCTTCAGAGCTACAATGAAGTTGATTGGCGCCTTGAGATTTTGAGGCGGGGACCTCTTTCGATGACGAAAACCCACAAAATGGGCAAAGGAAACCCACACAACAAAAGCCCACACACTGGGCAAGGATTGACGATGGAACCTGAGATCACAAGGCAGCCAAGAAGAGCTCGTGCGTATGTTAGCGGAAAGGCCAAAATGTGTGCCGAGAGAGAGAGAGCTGGAACCCTACAGTCCAAAGAGAAAGAGAGACAGAACTCTTATAAATTTACACTTTAAGACATAAAACAAATGAAAGAATCAATCAAATCCTGTACACACACATAAGTTGGGAAAAGCAAACAATTTTATCTTATTCTTTCATTTAGGACCTGTTTGATCGGTGATTCCAAACAACAGTTTTCAATGTTTAAATACTGAAAACGGTGGGCCCCAAAAAAATAATATGTTTGGTAGGAGTGTTTTTTTAGGAATGTTTGAGTTATATTTCTCATTTTAAAGTATTTAAATACTGAATTTAGAAAATTCTTCGTACTAGTTTTGAATTTTCAAATATTACTCAATGACACTTTTGTAAATATGTTAAAGATCGTGGGACTCACTTGATAATACTTAACTGACTCAGCTTCTCTCTCTCACGCCTCTAGACTTTCTTTTTCTCTTTCTTTTTCCACCCACTACTTTTCACGCCAAGAACATTCACAGAGCTCTTCAAACTCCACACACACACACACTCTCTCTCTCTCTCTCTCTCTCTCTCTCTCTCTCTCTCTCTCTCTCTCTCTCTCTCTCTCTCTCCCTCCATTTTGGCTTTGTTTCTCAAAGAAAAAATAATCCTCTCCTCTGAGCATGATCCACCACCGCGAGCCACCATCGTGATCCACCACTGGGATTTATCTCCACATCAGATCTACCTCATTGTTGGCTCTAATCTCTATCTCCTTATTTATCTCTTTGAAATGGGTTTGATTTCAAATGGGTTTGTGTGGGTTTGGAAAATGGAGATTTTGTTGTTTGTGGTTTTTTATTTAGGTTTTGGGGTTGTTTGAAAATGGGTTTGTGGGGATTATGTTGCTATTGTTTTGTAGCTGAATGGTCATTGACAAATTGGAGTTTGGAAGAGAAGATTAGCAAATGGGACGAAGACGAAGAAGAAGAAGAGAGGGAGAGCAGTTGGTTCATGAGGGAGTTTTCTCTCTCTTTAAATAAAAATAATAATTTACCCACTGTTCATGCTAGAAAAAATACAACTTTTTTTTTTAAAAACACATACTCATATCAAATATTTTTTAAACCATAATTTTCACATCATTTTGAATAACAATATTTGAACATCATTACCAAACAGGCTTGAGTATCATCTTTTTTGTACTCTTTTTGACTTTTTGTTCCTCAGTTTAACGCAAAACATTCCTTCATTAATGTATAGGCCTTACTTCAATTCCTTCAATGACGAGTGTCCTCCTTTTAATTGATAACCCTTAACCTCCATCAAACTCATCTTTACCTCTTCGTTAGCTTCACCACTAAAAAATTCTCCCAGCTCAATTTCCATCCACCCATCCTCTCTTTCATTTGAGGTTCGTTGAGTGCCCCCTATCACTCTCTTTCTCAACACTTCTATGCGGTTCCTATAAAACATGCACTCTATTTGTTGCTTCATTCCATCTTCATGACGTAGATAAGCCATGCCATTACATACTTTGTTGCCCACCTTAATTGACACTTCAGACGGTATTGAATCGAGCCCATATGCATGATTAGAAATTTTCATTATAAGATAAGCACCATATCTTGTGTTTGGTGATAAAATTTGAGTATTGATTTTGCCACGAATTTCTAACCAACATGTTGATCTAAGCTCAGCAACTTCTGAGAACCTGTGGAAGAAATTTTGAAAAAGTTAGAAAGCTTTGGTTAGTTCATTTTCCTCTCTCTTTCTTTGTCCGACCATATAAAACAATTAATAAGTTTAATGACACAAAAAATTCCATACCATCGATGTACCCTATTATATATAAATGGGGCATAATATAAGTAGTGTTAGTTATGGGCACATGTGAACTACAAGATGTTTCAATTTAAATTTGTCACTTTAATAAGTGTGAAAAAAAAATGTTGATACCATAGCTATAGAACAATATATATCATACTCTTATACTATCAATTTCTGGGTGATTTTAAAGAACATGAGAAGAGTAACCTTGATTGAGGTATTGATTTCCAGCTCCATTGCATTGGATCATTGCCCCATGTTATGGAAAGTTCTGTTGCTGATAGCATATATAATATTTTTCCAGATGATTTCTCTAACTTGAAGCTCTGCGTTAGTGAGAATATAAAACAAAATATAAAAATTAATTAAGTATGTCGTGTGATGTTTAATATATCTTTAAGTCAATATATCTATCTACCCATCTATATATTTTAAAATCAAAGAATGACTTTTTTACCATAAGAACAAGATGTCATTTTTAAAAAAAATATTTTTGGTGTACGTGGAATTTAATTCCAAGTTACCTGTTCGATAGAAAAAGTCTTTATCAATTTAATTAATATAATATACTCGTGGGTGATTCTAAAAAAAAAAAAAAAAAAAAAAACTCGTGAGAACTAATTCTATAACTTATTTACCGGACAAAATGGGCTTTTGCATTTTTCGGACAAATTAAATAGCTTTATACACCATTTTCCAAACTAATTAAGAAAATGCCCATTTTTTAAAACTCGATTTATGATAAATCGAGTTAGAAAAAAAAAAAAATTTCAAAAACCCTATAGTAGTATTTGAAGGAGCCTATAGCGATATTTTAAGGACCTATAGTGACGTTTTTTAACTCGGCTTCAATGAAATTGAGTTATAGGCAATTTTTTTACCTATAACTCGATTTCATTGAGGCCGAGTTAAAAAACGTCACTATAAGTCCTTAAAATATCACTATAGGCTCCTTAAAACGCCAATATAGAGCCTAACTCGATTTATCACAAATCGAGTTTTAAAAGAGGAGTATTTTCCTAATTAGTTTGGGAAAGGGAGTATAAAGCTATTTAATTTGCCCGAAAAGGGAAAAAGCCCATTTTTTCCCTTATTTACCTAACATGTCAATATGTAATGAATGAGAAATGTTTAAGGGTGAGTTTGGAATTCATTTAAAACCTACCTCTCTACCACCATTTATGAGAACATGATTGCAGAGAGAGACAAAAAGCTCCTTCTTTGTAGTAAATGTCAAAGGAGTGATCAGTTTGACACAACATCCTTATAATTAGTTGGCAAGAACATCTCCCAAACAACATCAGACTTTGCCGCAGAACGAAACATTAATGACACCATTGAAGATATGAATGCTTCCGTAGGAGAGGTGAAAGAAAGAATTTTGGACATACAATCTCCTAGCAACATGTCAATTAACCCTCCCATTGAGTTTGACATAACAATCTTAAAAGGTACTAGCAAAGATATATATGTATATATATATATATATATATATGCAAAACCTAGACAAAGTTGATAATCAAAAGCAATGTCCTTTTCTCAGGTTTCTTGCTCTTAATTGTTAATATATGGGACAAAATTGCACTTTGCCTTTTTCGGGCAAATTATATAGCTTTATGCCTTCTTTTCCAAACTAATTAGGAAAATGTCTCTCTTTTAAAATTCGATTTGTGATAAATTGAGTTAAAAAAAAAAAATTCTGGAGCCTTATAGTGGCATTTTAAAGAACCTATAGTGACGTTTTGAAGACCTATAGTGGCATTTGTTTTTAACTCGACTTCAATAAAATCGAGTTATAGGCAACTTTTTTACCTATAACTCGATTTCATTGAGATCGAGTTACAAAATGCCACTATAGGTCTTTAAAACGTCATTATAGGTCTTTTAAAAACGCCACTATAGGGCCTAACTCGATTTATCACAAATTGAGTTTTAAAAGAGGGGTATTTCCCTAATTAGTTTGGGAAGGGGGGCATAAGGCTATATAATTTGCCCGAAAAGGGCAAAGGGCAATTTTGTCCTTAACATATGTAGTGTGTGTTTTCGGATGATGCATTTATTATATATATATATTTTCACAAAAGCTTAAAGTTGATATTCTATTTGGTCCAAGTTTCAAACGTGATGTATACATTCATTGAAAAAAAAAATAAAGTTTCAAACGTGTTGGGGCTAGATAGCACATTCTAACAGACCCAAAAGTTAAAACAAGTTAAAATAGGTGGCTGGAGCCTGGCTGGCTGTTGCTTGTGGGATTTTTAAATTTTTTTTTTATAATAAAAAGTGAGTATTTTCAAGCTATTTTAATGAGTAGTCTGCTAAAGTAAGATATGTGATATAAGATGTATAGTAAATGCTATGCTAAAATAAATAACATAACTTTTTAGTGTGTTAAAATATAATATATTTAGAACAATTGGTGATAATGCTTTTTTTTTTTTTTTTTTTTTTTCACAAAATATAAATTTTACTCTAACCTAATCTAAATGTAAATGAATGTGAAATTCTCTCATGTAGTCTAAAATTCCGATTCTTGCCCCTCACACCCTATAAGTACTTAAACTTGTAGAGTGACCATTCCGCTAAGAGTGCGTGATGGTATGATAATGCTCTTAGGTTGTGGCAGTTTGTGTTTAAACTTTTGTGGGTTTTACAATATAATAAATTAAAGGGTTTTACAATATAATAAATTAAAGTATAAGGTTAGGACATAATATTTTCACAATAAAACTTAAGTGTTGAATTGTTAATGGTGGATATCAATGATAGATCCAAATGAAAATAAGTAACAATTTACCACTAAACATTGTTATAAAATTATTATGAAAATATTATGTTCTTTTAGTACTATTTCTAAATAAACTTGATTCTTTGTGTATGAGGGCAACAGTTTTATTTAGATGTTTATAATCTTTTTTATGCAATAACTCACTTTGACTTGGATTGCAGCACATGTAGTTAGAAATTTTTGTCTTTTATGTGTCCATATTCAACGAATTGTTTTTATAAGCTTTTAAACTTAATGCGTATATACTTTTAGTCAAAAGTAATGCGCATAAATTAATCCGTATATTTAAAAACAAAACTTAAGACATGCGTTTTTTCTTTTATTGTTTATGTTGGAAATTTAGACCCCTTAAACACACAGATTGCGTAGCCTAGATTAATTAGCCAAGTTGTTACTTAGTCAAATTATGCAATTCTAGGTTAAAGCAATCAAATAATCATATCAAGATATAAAGCAGCGGAATAATAAATAACACAAGATATGATCACCCAGGAAACCACTCGGTAAAAACCTGGGGAGGATTTGACCCACCGATCCTCAAGGCATAACAGAATTCACTATGAAAGAATTGAAGTTCTTACAGAAGGACTACAAGCTCCCCGCTCGACTTCCTAATGCTACCCACCAGTAAAACTTCCTGACACGACCACGCGCAGGCTCCGAATCCACGGACTACTTCTTTCTTGAATTCTTCAATCAGCTACAAGCTCCCCGCTTGCTTTTCTTTTTAATCTTCAATGGCAGCAACCTTGTTGATCATCAAGATGTAGAAAATATCTCTACCTTGAAAACCCTAAGTTTATGTGAAGGAAAGCTCCTCTAAGATCTCACAAGAGATTCACATAAACAGCAAATATGAGCAACAAAGACTTAGAGAGGTTTGGGTACAAAACCCTAAAAATAAAAGGAGGCACAAGAGGCACTCTAATCTCTCTCTCAGAAGTCCCCAAAAACGTTCTAGGGTTTTCCTTATATATAGGAGTGTTTTACTTGAACCCCAAGACGTTTAAATAGAGTTTGGGCTGAACTGGAACTCTGCAGAAAAATAAATCTGTACGTGGTTCGATCGATCGAGTCTAATTTTCGATCGATCGAGCCTTACAGATTTAGTCCAATAAATCTGCACTCACTCGATTCCAGTTTTACAAATAAACATACTTTGAGCAAGCCTAAACAAGACTAAACAATTGTTTTGATCATGGTTTGCCAACAATACAAATTAGAGTTCTAAATACATAAATTCCTAAATCTTTAGAACCTAACAGTTTATGTACGTGAAGTATATATATGTGTAAGATACACGTATTTACTAACTAGGATTGTAGAATCATTGGTGTTTTGCAGTGGTGAAGCCACGTTGGTAGTAACAAAATCATATTTGATCTTTAAAATTACTTGCTGTTTCTCTTATGATTTTGAGAAAAAATTCAATGCAAATTAACCCCTCTCAACTTTTTAAAATTATTAAAAAAAATCTAAAAAAGTAAAAACACCTGCTAATTTCTTTGCACTGACTTTTATTTTTCCCTGAGAGAAGCATTGGCTTGTTTATTGGGTAGGTTTAATACATTTTAAATTGTTCTCTTTGAAGCACTTAAGTAACTTCATTTACTTAACAACCGCGCGCCTTTGGTGCAGTGGTCATTCCTCATTGGGTAGGTTTAATACATATTGAATTGTTCTCTTTGAAGCACTTAAGTAGCTTCATTTACTTGACTACCACGCATCTTTGGTGCAGTGGTCATTCCATAAGTATAAATACTTGTGGGGTGTAGGGTGTGGGGGGTAAGGGCCGAGGTTCAAGTCTCCGTGAGGGAGTTTCTAACACATATACACTTAGATTAAATCAAAGTAGAATTCCTATCTTGTAAAAAAATAAAATAAAAATAAACTTCATTTACTTGTTTCTCCAAATAAAAGAAGCAAGTTCATTTACTTCACAAAAAAATAGTTGTTATATTTTATTTATATTCCAAATTTGATCTTATTGATTGGCTTATATTATTAGAGTAATGTTGCAAATTTCAATTAGTTTTTATTTGGGCCCACCATTAGTAAAAAATATTATAATGTATACTAATTTTATTCCAGTCAAAGCTGAATTAACATGAGTAATCCCTCCTCTGCGCATTATTGTGTTGGTACACATGGTAACTAGACCATACAATTTATTAAAACAATGTGAGCGCAAACGGCACCAAAATGAAAGTATTCTATGTTTTCTTGTCGGTCATGGTGTTTGGGGTTGTCCGCAGCCATAGGAAGGCTCATGAGTACCATCCTCCACCCATCAAGACAATGATCAGGACGAAGCCTTATGATGAATTTTCCGTAGTCCAACAGTGGCCAGCGTCATTCCGCAGTTCCAGACTTCCAGTGTGACCAAAATGAAAATAATATATAATATGTTACAAAATCATTCTTAACAACCATATAAGAAAGAAGAGCCAATAGGCAATAAGAAAAAGTTGTTCTAAAAGAGAACTAAGTAATAGCATGGTTATATATTATGTAGGTATGTGCCCGTCACCAAGGACGATAAAAGTTTTTTCATAGCATCAAAATCTATAGTTGATGACATCTGAGCCCACAAAACTGTGAAGATGCAGAATATATATATATATATATATATATATATATTGATTGGCAGACATTCTTTAGAAAAATTATTACAGGTGAAAGAAAAAATTCATAAAAGAAAGCTAGAACCTATTGGAAAAATCATTCTTTATGAACACAAAACAAAACTTCCTACTTCTATAATGTTAAGATACAGATCAATAGGATTAAGTTAATCCTATTGATGCTAGTTTTGAGAAAGATAAAGATAAACACCAAGTTCAAATCTCATCATCTCAAGATCAAGATAAGACCATATTTCTTATAAAATAGAACTGCTGCAGAATATTGACATAGAAATGCATACAACTGATATTTAATCTTCTTGTATTTGAATGGTTGCTATATCTTCTTGTATTTGAATTTTTGCTATATCTTTCCAAGTGTAACAAATTTACATGTATAGTTATATAAATTATATTAATGCAAATACACTGGTTTTGGTCATTGAAGCTAAAACCAATTCCCCAACTTTATTTTCATATAATTAGGTCAAAATCTTGTCACTCATCTGTGGCCATTGGCAGGAAGATGAAATTTGAGATTTGATGTATATACAATGTTGTATATATAAAAGATGGGAATCAAAATTGATTGAATTAAAAACAGGGTGCACCTGTATCAGACTCCACACCACACACTCGCCTTTGCTGAACCTTGACACACAAAAATGTACCTTTGCTACTTTATTATAGCATTTGACAATACACCATAAATCAATGTTGTATTTTAAAATTATAGCACATTAAAATAATATAAACAACCAATAAAAAATCATTTAATTTCTCTAAACCCAAAACCTCTCTCTCTTCTCTATCTTGATTTAAAAAAAGAATAAATTTTATTTACAACATGCTACAAAACCATTCTAAAATTTGGGATTTGACACATCTTATGAAGTATGATTTTTCTTGTTTGGTATGCTAAATACAAAAAATTTAACATTTGGTACACCTGATGCATATTCCTTATTACATCCATTGAACAAATTTCAAGGTAAGTATCATTATTTGACAATTTTAAGGGAGACCGGAAGAGTATAGTCTTCTGAAATCTTTAAAGTTAAATGTAATTTGTTTGAGGATGGGGTTAAAGTTGCTTAAAGATAGCCAAAATTTGAGAGCACAACAACAGCTAGGGTTTTACAACTCTGAGCAAAAGGAGGGGTAAAAAAAAGGGGTTATGTATGGCTCCTAAACCTAGCCATTAGATTAGACAGCTCCTGTAGCCCAAAATTATAGCGGGAAGGACTGACAATTCTCTCATTTCTTATAGTAATTTCGAGCATAGGTTGGATTCCATTGTAACTTTTAGACATGAGTGTTACGCATGTTCTCATAATTTATTTATTTATAAACTACCGAGTAATTCTAGGAACACAACAATTACCACAATTTTTTTCTACAATGTTAAAATTGTGGTAAAGTTGTGTCACATAAAATATTTTGAACCATTCCATGAATTTATACTATTAATTAAATGAATATTTACTAATTAATGGGGGCAACAGACTATCTTGGTCTTAATAGTCTGAGAAGTCCATATCATATCATATCATATCATATCATATATACTATACTATATAATAAAAGTTTGGTTTAAAAACCGTGACTGCATCAAGTAGCTTTATCAAATTGCAGTAAAAACTTAAAAATAATAGTTGTGCCAAGTGACTTCACCAAATTGCAGTAGCTTTTGAGTTAGCAATAACAATTCATTTATTCTCATCAACTTCTCTTTAGTGTTTTAACAAAACATGCAACCTTTTTTATTATATAATTGTGAAAGATACAAAAGAATGCACAAAAAAAAGAAAAAAGAAAAAAAAAAGTAAGAAAATAATCCAAAGCTACTTTATTAATTTTTTGGATAGACATAAAAATTTTCATTTTTATGATCAACTTTTAGACAATTTAAAATTTAATTTAATTTTCCTTTTTCGTTTGAATTAACATATCTTAAGTCTTTGTTTTGGATAAAGAGAAATCTTTTTGTTTTTCTCATTTTGTTTAATACAATTATTGTTTTTTTTTTTTTTTTAATAATTTTCATATCAATTTAAATTTCACACATTCAATATATATATATATATATATATATATATATATCAAATGTGCATTCGCCAATTAACTTAAAGTGTTTTTTTTTACTATCTATTTTATTAATAAATTTTAATAATATTTTTGATTTTTTTGTTATGATAAAATATTAGTCTAGCATAATATTAAGACCAAGAAACTATGCATGCATCTTGTGTGTGTGTGTGTGTATACACACACACACAAGATGCATGCATAGTTTCTTGGTCTTAATATTATGCTAGACTAATATTTATCATAACAAAAAATGTCAAAAAAAAAAAAAAAATATATATATATATATATACACACACACAAGATTCCTGCATAGTTTCTTGGTCTTAATATTATGCTAGACTAATATTTTATCATAACAAAAAAAAAAAAAAACGTATAAATATATATACACACACAAGATTCATGCATAGTTTCTTGGTCTTAGTACTACGCTAGACTAATATTTTATCATAACAAAAAAAATAAAAAAAAATTATTAAAATTTATTAATAAAATAGATAGTAAAAAAATCACTTTAAGACCAAGAAACTATGCATGCATCTTGTGTGTGTATATATATTTGTAGTTTTCTTGATCGCCTGAACACGTTACCGTGGCAACAAAAAAACTATTAACGTGTATGTTGATTTGTTCTTATCAAATTCTTAATCAAAAGGTTTCATATGGGGTGGGGTCTTTCATATTCTTATTAACATTTGTTTTTGGGGTGGATTCCTTAAAACTAGGTACTATAAAATAACAAGATGTATATAAAAAAGTCAGTTTTTATTGAAAACTTCTACCACTGCTGAGAGAGGTGGCCTGGTGGTTTGGGTGTGTGACTGCTGCTATGAGGTTCCTAGCTCGAGCCTAGGCAGGTACCTGGGGAGGAATGTGGGAATTCTCTTGTAGCTAGCCCCTTACTGCCAGCTCTTTTGTAGTGATAGGGTGAGGTCTATGGTAGATCACAGTAGTTATGACTCAATCTAATATTTTTTAGCGGAGGGTGCCCATATAGTCACACCCAGGGGGGGTGAGTCACAATGGTCCCCCCCCCCCCCCCCTCCTTTATTCAGCCCAAAAAAAAAAAACTTTGGTTCCTTCACATTCTTCTTTTTATTAGATGTTGATGATTTTTTTATTTTTTATTGTAAGTGTTTAACGATGTTGGAGGAATCTAAACTTTTGTTTGAGTACCTCTCTGAATAGTGAATGATTTGTAGTTTTTATGGCAATATAATTCACGGGTCAATTGTGACTTTTTTAAAGTTTTGGATATGTGAATTTTACGTAGTTGCTTTTTGATTACACCTCTCTTGCATTTTTATCATTTTTGTTAATTTTTATTTTTTGAAGTGTTCTTGATCAATTTAAAAAAAAATTAAAAAAAAAAAAACTCTTATAACAAGTTTTAACATCAAAGAGATTTCCTTAATTAATCAGGGAATTGGAGGAAATACTACATGGGATAGAGCGATGACTTCTAGCATAAGCAAGTCCATAAAGTCACTAGGGATTATTATTGTGTGGGTGTGAAAACTGTCAATATTTGAAAATTTAATTCCCCATCAAGAATAAGAATTTTTTTTTTTTTTTTTCTTTTGAATGAGGAATAAGGTCTGTTTCAGAGAGATGTTTTTTGAGTGTTTTTTTTTTTTTTTTTTTTTTTTTTTTTTTTTTTTTGAAGTCCTTACATAATAGGGTATAAATTAGAATCTATTTAAGAATTTTTTTGGAGATTTCCTTTTTTTTTTTTTTTAAAAGACTAATTTAATACTTAACACAAATCAGGTTTTTGTAGAGTTTCCTAATTAAGTCTCTCCAAAATGTCTTATAATTTCTTTTAATTATTGGTATATAAATTAGTAAGGAGGCGTTTGATTCACTGTGATGTTATATTACACCATAATATTACATTATTGTAATCTTACATTAATTTAATCTCAATACAAAAATACAATATTATATTGTTTAGGAAGGTGATGAAATTAAGATAATGTGATATATTTTGTAATTTTAGATTATGGTAATGTTAAAAAAATAAAATAAACCAAAAATTTTAATGTCACATCATCATAATGTACATCACATCAATGACATATCATAGTGAATCAAATGCCCTTTAAGTGTAGCCTCGTGGCATGAAGGCTTTTGATTATCAAAAAAAATATATATATATCTATAAACGTTTTCTTTTTATTTTTCTTATATATCTTCCCGAGTTCTTTTTAATCCTCTTAGGATTGGAGGATTTAAACTTTACTCACATGCGTTCTATTGCTTCAGGAAATTGAGACGTCATCGTTGTGTCAATTGTAAATAAGAACACTCGACTCCCACGGCTTGCATGCAAGATATTGAAGCTTTGTTTTTTTATAAGTTCAAATATTATTGAAGACAAGCAAAGTACAAGAAGACACCAACAACCAAAGGTTATGACTGATGAGGGCTGAACCTCTACAAAAACAGTGCTAAATTAAACCATCAAAATACCAACCTCCACACACAAAATACCAAACCAACAGTTGTAGTAGGCTTAATAATATATATACTAATATTTCTTCCAGAGGCCATATATTCTATTTTATTAAGGCCCATGTCAAGGACGAAGAGGCCTAAGGTCGAGGAAGGTAGACCATCCCGTTCCCACAGTTCGAATGAAAGTTGCAATCATGCGGAAATAGTCGGTTGCCGTTTCGGACTGCACAGAAGCGTATCTCCAACAATTGGATGCTGTTCCCGACTGTAATGCAATGTAACCTCGGCATTTTGGAAGTGACTTCACGAACAGCGTTTCCGATGACACTAGGCAAGTAGGAATTACCAGGGATAATACTTTGTCCTAAAAACGGAAGTCCCAAGTTAATTAGCTATCTTCAATTTTCAAATATACAAGAGGTAAGTAACAAAGTCTTTCTATGTAAATATAAATGATATACAACCTTGTCCGATTCGGGAAAGCCTTGAAAGCTCATCTCCAAGATTCTCCGCCAATGTTAGAGTGAGTCGGAAGTAGACATTTTGATCATTGAAGGTGCAAGAGCCATGCTTGTTATATTCAGATCCCCAAAAATAATGATTATTATTTTCGCTTCTTTTTAGGTTCGGCCAATATGTATTCAAACGGTGCACGAGTCCTGGGCCTAGCTGGAAAAAAAAATGTAAAATATTAATAAAAACCAATCTGTGACATCTCCACATGTAAGCCAGATGGTCACAGAAATACTATGACTTGTAAAATAAATGTATATATATACTTAAAAAAAAAAGTAATATGCTAAACTAACTTATTGTGACCACTCTAATCAAAATACTGAAAACCCTGACTTGGGAACAACAAAAATTTGGGTTCAACAACAATGAGAGTAATGCTACTACATTCAAAACATTTTCAAAATAATTTCATAACAAACCCAAGCACTAAGCTATTACTAATTCGAATTTAGACCCAATACTGATATTAGTTTTTTATCCACCAATAACAGCTTTTTACATAAGATTTATTGTAAAAATATTGTGAACGTAGCATTACTTCAAAATTAATTCTACCCCCAAACATAATCCTTAATCCATTAAAAAAAAAAAACTTAAATAACAACAATAAATATTAGCCCAAATAACAACAAACATAAACCAAACAAAAACTAAACAAGACCAAACATCAACCAATGAACAAATTATTCAAAAAAAAAAAAAAAGCTTATTATAAAATAAAAAGATAAAATTTGTAACTCATTCAACTTATTCAATAAAAATAATCTATAATTTCACCCTACGTTAAAAAATAGTATCAAGAAAAATATTGTGACTGTATGCTCTCTTTGAGGGTACAACAATTATACTCTTTTTGAATTTGCAACCATAATAATTTTGCTCTCCTTAATTACTCTCATGGTTATAGCTATACTCAAGTTATCGTCTTATTAGATTAGGAATAATTTAAATTTCATATATATATATATATATATATATATAAAATTTGTTGAATCTGACAAACATATAATACCAAACGCCTATTGAAGGGTCGATATGCTCCGTATCTGCGTCTATCACTGCAGTCAATACCTCTACCGCGTAACTGTGGCCATAGGCCATGCACAGTGAAACGGTTGGGGACCTGTTGATGACATTGTCTATTAGCTATATTTAAACGGTTGCAGAATGACTTTGGCCACTGCATGACCAGGAATAAATCACCATAGGTCACCAACTCTCTGCTGCTTACAGTTGCATTGTTCAAACTCTCATGAGGCTGATTCTTGTTGAATACAGTATCCTCACTTTCAGTCCTCCCGTGGCTGGGAACAGCCCCGGCCACCAAAACCAACACCGTAACATAAAAAATTTTCATTTTTTTTTGTCACTCTTCACCAGACCGCAAAATCCTACGAGTTCTACAATGCATGCATATAAGTGGGTTTATATAGAGACTACAAAATCTTCTGTTGTCCTGGTTGTTTTGTGTGCTTGACAATTGACAAGCAGTGACAAGTTACCAACAACCCACGTGAACTTCATTCAAAAATTCAAACTTTACCTTTTCTTTTTTTAATATAACATTATAACTATTTAATACTTATTCGTTTTGTGTGCTCTGTCCCATAATAACAGTACTACAAGTATAATGATTAGGACTATTTATTTAAGGCCTATCCACATATGATTGTTTGCGCCTCTAGTGTCAGAGTTTCTCTTTGTTTTTTTTTTTTTAGCTGTAAAATTTGACTTTTTAGTAATTTTTCAGCAACATTAATGGGTCATGTGCATTGTTCTTAAGACTCATAAACTTCATTTTTTAACAACTTTTTCATTAAAAATGAGCCTCATAGTATTTAGAAATTTAAAAATTAGTTTTTATAGTATTTTCAGTTTTCAAAAAAATAAGTTATAGTTGTTAATATAGTGTATGCGTTTCTCTTTTTTTGTCTGTGTTTCTAAATAAGCTATAGTGTCTGCGTTTCTATTTTTTTTTTTTAGCTATAATATTTGACTTTTTAGTAATTTTTCAGCAACATTAATGGGTCATGTGCATTGTTCTTAGGACTCATAAACCTCATTTTTCAGCAAATTTTTCATTAAAAATGAGTCTTATAGTATTTAGAAATTTAAAAATTAGTTTACTATAGTATTTTTAATTTTCAGAAAAATAAAATATAGTTGTTAAAAAAAGAATAAATGATAATAAAAAAGAATAAAGAATGAATGAAGAAATAATATCTAAATGAGATAGAAAATTGGATAGAAAATTTATTGAAAATGTATTTGAAAAAAATAAGTACTTAAAAGGTAAAAGTCATTGTTCATTCTTCAAACAGTATTAAAATTTATCTAGTCTGCTATGTATCAAATGCTAATGCGTTATTTCAAAGATTCTGACACGATGCTATAGGACAAGAAGATAACAATAATTTTTTTTGTATGACGTTCGGTATATGACGTTGGGACAGTGAGGTGGGCATTTTCTGTTTGGCAGAGGTGTACGTTCACGTCAATGACCATAAGATTAAGCGTGATCCACAAGTAATAAGGTCTGATCTTTTTTAAATAAAGTGGATGGTGTTAGTTTGCCCGAAAAGGAGAAAGGCCAATTTTGTCCCTTATTTACCTAATATGTCAATATGTAATGGATGAGAAATGTTTAAGGGTGAGTTTGAAATTCACTTAAAACCTACCTCTCCACTACCATCTATGAGAACATGATTGCAGAGAGAGACAAAAAGCTCCTTCTTTGTAGTAAATGTCAATGGAGTGATCAGCTTTGACACAACGTCCTTATAATTAGTTGGCAAGAACATCTCCCAAACAACATCAGACTTTGCCGTAGAACGAAACATTAATGACACCATTGAAGATATGAACATGATTCTTAGAATCGGACCGGACTGAAAGGTCAGACTGTAAAAATCAAAAATTAAGATAAAAACCAGTTTTTTAAGCCTAAAGAATCAAATTTTTTGTTAATTCTGTGAACCCCTAAAACCGGGGTTGGACTGTGCAAACCAGTGAGAACCATGGGGTCCAACCCTTAGCAATTTTTATTTTTTTTATTTTTTATAAAAACAACTTAACACAATTTTATTCTACTTAATTAAATTATCCATTTCTTGCAAGGAATAAAACAAAATTATAATTAAAATCTTTCAAAAATATTCAACTTTACTTCAAAAATTAATCATAAATTTTAATGTTTTCATGGTTATTATTTTATTTTGTTAACTTTCTTATTTAATTATTAAATATATGCTTGAAAATCATTAAATTTCTCTTACATATATAGATATATTAGTCAATTTTTCTAGTTTTATAAATTTAATATCTATATTTAAGCTTTAATTAATTATTAAATTAATTATGACATCATCATGATTCGACCTCAAAAAACCTTAAACCTCTCATTTTTACGGTTTAATGAACGATCTGGGTCTAATAACCTTGGATATGAATGCTTCCGTAGGAGAGGTGAAAGAAAGAATTTTGGACATACAATCTCCTGGCAACATGTCAATTAACCCTCCAATTGAGTTTGACATAACAATTTTAAAAGGTACTAGCAAAGATATATATATATATATATATGCAAAACCCAGCCAAAGTTGATAATCAAAAGCAATTTCCTTTTCTCAGGTTTCTTGCTCTTAATTGTTAATATATGGGACAAAATTGCACTTTGCCCTTTTGGGACAAAATTGCACTTTGCCCTTTTCGGGCAAATTATATAGCTTTATACTCTCTTTTTCAAATTAATTAGGGAAATGTCAATTTTTTAAAACTCGATTTGTGATAAATCGAGTTAAAAAAAAAGAAAAAATTCTAGAGCCTTATAGTGACATTTTAAAGAGTTTATAGTGACATTTTAAGGATCTATAGTGGCATTTTTTTAACTCGACTTCAATAAAATCGAGTTATAGTCAACTTTTTTACCTATAACTCGATTTCATTGAAGTCGAGTTACAAAACGCCACTATAAGTCTTTAAAACGTCATTGTAGGTTCCTTAAAAACGCCACTATAGGGCCTAACTCTATTTATCACAAATTGAGTTTTAAAAGAGGGGCATTTCCCTATTTAGTTTGGGAAGGGGGGCATAAGGCTATATAATTTGCCCGAAAAGTCCAAAGGTCAATTTTGTCCTTAACATATGTAGTGTGTGTTTTCGGATGATGCATTTATTATATATATTTTTTCACAAAAGCTTCAGTTGATATTCTTTTTGGTCCAAGTTTCAAACGTGATGTATACATTCATTGAAAAAAAAATAAAGTTTCGAATGTGTTGGCTAGATGGCACATTCTAACAGACCCAAAAGTTAAAACAAGTTAAAATAGGTGGCTGGCGCCTGGCTGGCTGTAGCTTGTGGGATTTTTATTTTTATTTTTTATTTTTATAATAAAAAGTGAGAGTATTTTCAAGCTATTTTAATGAGTAGTCTACTAGTAAGAGATGTGATATAAGATGTATAGTAAATGCTATGCTAAAATAAATAACATAACTTTTTAGTGTGTTAAAATATAATATATTTAGAACAACTGGTGATAATGCTTTTTTTTTTTTTTTTACAAAATATAAATTCTACTCTAACATAATCTAAATGTATATGAATGTGAAATTCTCTCATGTAGACTAAAATTCTGACCCTTTCCCCCCACACCCTATAAGTACTTAAACTTGTGAAGTGACCACTTCGCTAAGAGTGCGTAATGATATGATAATGCTCTTAGGTTGTGGCAGTTTGTGTTTAAACTTTTGTGGGTTTTACAATATAATAAATTAAAGTATAAGATTAGAACACAATATTTTCACAATAAAACTTAAGTGTTGAATTGTTAAAGGTGGATATCAATGATAGATCCAAATGAAAATAAGTAACAATTTACCACTAAACATTGTTATAAAATTATTATGAAAATATTATGTTCTTTTAGTACTATTTCTAAATAAACTTGATTCTTTGTGTATGAGGGCAACAGTTTTATTTAGATGTTTATAATCTTTTTTATGCAATAACTCACTTTGACTTGGATTGCAGCACATGTAGTTAGAAATTTTTGTCTTTTATGTGTCCATATTCAACGAATTGTTTTTATAAGCTTTTAAACTTAATGCGTATATACTTTAAGTCAAAAGTAATGCGAATAAATTAATCCGTATATTTAAAAACAAAACTTAAGACATGCGTTTTTTATTTATTGTTTATGTACGTGAAGTATATATATGTGTAAGATACACGTATTTACTAACTAGGATTGTAGAATCATTGGTGTTTTGCAGTGGTGAAGCCACGTTGGTAGTAACAAAATCATATTTGATCTTTAAAATTACTTGCTGTTTCTCTTATGATTTTGAGAAAAAATTCAATACAAATTAACCCCTCTCAAAATTTTAAAACTATTAAAAAAAAAAATCTAAAAAAGTAAAAACACCTGCTAATTTCTTTGCATTGACTTTTATTTTTCCCTGAGAGTAGCATTGGCTTGTTTATTGGGTAGGTTTAATACATTTTAAATTGTTCTCTTTGAAGCACTTAAGTAACTTCATTTACTTAATAACTGCTCGCCTTTGGTGCAATGGTCATTTCTCATTGAGTAGGTTTAATACATATTAAATTGTTCTCTTTGAAGCACTTAAGTAACTTCATTTACTTGACTACCGCGCATCTTTGGTGCACGTTATTTCACATGTATAAATACTTGTGGGGTGTAAGTTGTGGAGAGTAAGGATTGAGGTTTAAGTCTCCGTGAGGGAGTTTCACTCACATATATAGTTAGATTAAATCAAAGTAGAATTTCTATCTTGTAAAAAAATAAAATAAAAATAAACTTCATTTACTTGTTTCTCCAAATAAAAGAAGCAAGTTCATTTACTTCACAAAAAAATAGTTGTTATATTTTATTTATATTCCAAATTTGATCTTATTGATTGGCTTATATTATTAGAGTAATGTTGCAAATTTCTATTAGTTTTTATTTGGGCCCACCATTAGTAAAAAATATTATAACGTATACTAATTTTATTCCAGTCAAAACTGAATTAGCATGAGTAATGCCTCCTCCGCGCATTATTGTGTTGGTACACATGGTAACTAAACCATACAATTTATTAAAACAATGTGAGCGCAAACGGCACCAAAATGAAAGTATTCTATGTTTTCTTGTCGGTCATGGTGTTTGGGGTTGTCCGCAGCCATAGGAAGGCTCATGAGTACCATCCTCCACCCATCAAGACAATGATCAGGACGAAGCCTTATGATGAATTTTCCATAGTCCAACAGTGGCCAGCGTCATTCCGCAGTTCCAGACTTCCAGTGTGACCACAATGAAAATAATATATAATATGTTACAAAATCATTCTTAACAACCATATAAGAAAAAGAGCCAATAGGCAATAAGAAAAAGTTGTTCTAAAAGAGAACCAAGTAATAGCATGGTTATATATTATGTAGGTATGTGCACGCCACCAAGGACGATAAAAGTTTTTCATAGCATCAAAATCTATAGTTGATGACATCTGAGCCCACAAAACTGTGAAGCTGCAGAATATATATATATATATATATATTGATTGGCAGACATTCTTTAGAAAAATTATTACAGGTGAAAGAAAAAATTCATAAAAGAAAGCTAGAACCTATTGGAAAAATCATTATTTATGAACACAAAACAAAACTTCCTACTTCTATAATGTTAAGATACAGATCAATAGGATCAAGTTAATCCTATTGATGCTAATTTTGAGAAAGATAAAGATAAGCACAAAGTTCAAATCTCATCATCTCAAAATCAAGATAAGACCATATTTCTTATAAAATAGTACTGCTGCAGAATATTGACATAGAAATGCATACAACTGATATTTAATCTTCATATATTTGAATGGTTGCTATATCTTCTTGTATTTGATTTGTTGCTATATCTTTTCAAGTGTAACAAATTTACATGTATAGTTATATAAATATTAATGCAAATACACTGATTTTGGTCATCAAAGCTAAAACCAATTCCCCAACTTTATTTTCATATAATTAGGGCAAAATCTTGTCACTCATTTGTGGCCATTGGCAGGAAGATGAAATTTGAGATTTGATGTATGTACAGGGTTGTATATATAAAAGATGGGAATCAAAATTGATTGAATTAAAAACAGGGTGCACCTGTATCAAACTCCACACCACACACTCGCCTTTGCTGAACCTTGACACACAAAAATGTACATTTGCTACTTTATTATAGCATTTGACAATACACCATAAATCAATGTTGTATTTTAAAATTATAGCACATTAAAATAATATAAACAACCAATAAAAAATCATTTAATTTCTCTAAACCCAAAACCTCTCTCTCTTCTCTATCTTGATTTAAAAAAAGAATAAATTTTATTTACAACATGCTACAAAATCATTCTAAAATTTGGGATTTGACACATCTTATGAAGTACGATTTTTCTTGTTTGGTATGCTAGATACAAAAAATTTAACATTTGGTACACTTGATGCATATTCCTTATTACATCCATTGAACAAATTTCAAGGTAAGTATCATTATTTGACAATTTTAAGGGAAACTGGAAGAGTATAGTCTTCTGAAATCTTTAAAGTTAAATGTAATTTGTTTCAGGATGGGGTTAAAGTTGCTTAAAGATAGCCAAAGTTTGAGAGCACAACAACAGCTAGGGTTTTACAACTCTAAGCAATAGGAGGAGTTAAAAAAAAAGGGTTATGTATGGCTCCTAAACCTAGCCATTAGATTAGACAGCTCCTGTCGCCCAAAATTATAGCGGGAAGGACTGACAATTCTCTCGTTTCTTACAGTAATTTCGAGCATAGGTTGGATTCCATTGTAACTTTTAGACATGAGTGTTACGCATGTTCTCATAATTTATTTATTTATAAACTACTGGGTAATTCTAGGAACACAACAATTACCACAACTTTTTTCTACAATGTTAAAATTATGGTAAAGCTGTGTCACATAAAATATTTTTAACCATTCCATGAATTTATACTGAACGGTTTTAGACCCCTTAAACACACAGATTGCGTAGCCTAGATTAATTAGCCAAGTTGTTACTTAGTCAAATTAAGCAATTCTAGGTTAAAACAATCCAAACAATCATATCAAGATATAAAGCAGCGGAAAATAAATAACACAAGATATGATCACCCAGGAAACCACACGGTAAAAACCTGGGGAGGATTTGACCCACCGATCCTCAAGGCTAACCTGAATTCACTATGAAAGAATTGAAGTTCGTACAAAAGGACTACAAGCTCCCCGCTCGACTTCCTAATGCTACCCACCAGTAGAACTTCCTGACACGACCACGCGCAGGCTCCGAATCCACGGACTACTTCTTTCTTGAATTCTTCAATCAGCTACAAGCTCCCCGCTTGCTTTTCTTTTAAGTTCCAATGGTTGCAACAATAATGATCTTCAAGATGTTGAAATCATCTCTACCATGAAAACCCTAAGTTTTGTGTAAAGGAAAGCTCCTCAAAGATCTCACAAGAGATTCACACAAAACAGCAATGTATGAGCAACAATACAATATGGACAACCATAAAAAACGTGGCTAGGGTTTTGTTTATATACCTAGGGTAAAAACATAAAACCCTAAACGTTTAATGAAGTAGGGCTGAGTTGGAAATTCTGCAGAAAATTCAACCTGTGCGATTTTCGATCGATCGAGTCTATTATTCGATCGATCGAGCCAGGCCGAAAGTCCCAAGTACTTCTGCAGCCACTCGATTCCAACTTTACAATATTAAACCAACTTTGAGCAAGTCTAAATAAGACTAAATACAATGTTTTGATCATGGTTTGCCAACATTACAAATTAGAGTTCTAAATACATAAAATCCTAAGACCTTAGAACCTAACAAACTCCCCCTTTGGCAATCCGTGACAAAACCCTAATTAACAGCTCAAAGTTTTACAAATAAAAAGCCCTTTACAAAGATAATGCTCATAAAATTTAATTCAGCCTAACTACTATCCATAGTTGCAAGTGTAGACAACAGCTTAGTTGAATCAACCTGTTATAATCCTGAAATACTCAACAAACGCATAAACGCATGTGTGACAGTAAAGAGTAAAACAACAGGTATAACATTCTTGTAAGATTCACATAATTCAAAATAAAGACATATATGAATGATTAACTCATAAATATAAATCAATATGCAGTGAATCACAAAGCAACAAGAATCAATAAAAAATATCATGTATATCAATCAATGTTACTCCCCCTAACATGAATATCCCAAAAAATGATATACAAAGTGAAGCACATAGATACAATCTAAAAACTCCACAAGCTCCTCTAAAACAAAAAAAATCTCCCCCTAACTACAAAAACTCTACTACAAGTCAAAACTCCACTCCCCCTTTTTGTGACGGAATGCCAAAGGGCAATCACAAGTCGCCATCAAAAGGAGGTGGTGAGGGTGAATGAAGACGCGCCAAATCAGCTCGGAGAGCACGAATCTCATCCAGCAAGTCCACCAAAATCTGACCATGAGCCTGCTGAACAGTCATGACAGTCTCCAAAGTACGACGAACATCAAAGTCGGCCGAAGGAGGTGAAGGAACATCATCAGCAGCAGCATTATCACCAACTGGAACAGGAATATCCTCACCAGCAAGACCTGCAGAAGAAGAAGAAGGAGGAGGTGCGCTGCTAGAGGGCTCAGATCTAGGGTGTTTAGAACCAGCTCGAAGATGAGCGGCCCTCAGTCTAAGAAAAGACGCACCTATAGGACCTATCACATGAACGAGCTCAGAGGAAGGAAAGCCACTAAGATCAAGATAGAGAAGAATCCTATGAATGAAAATAGGATGAACAAGAGCATGAGCAGTAGATGAACTCCTATAAACTTCGTTCAAAAAACGAAGAAAAAGATGGGGAAAACTAATAGGAGCATCAGTAACAAGAGCGTACAGAAATACACACCTCTCAAGAGGAATGGTGTGAACATGGGAAATAGGCCAGATCGAATGACAAGCTATCCTAAAGAACAAATAGTGTAACCCGGAGAGCTCAGCAGAAGTGATCCTAGGATCAGAACCCCACTGGACAGCAGTACCAGTGATGTACGACAAAACATCACTAATCTCGGGAGACTCATCATAAGGATAGACAGGATGCTGGACCAAAGGTACCTCTAGAGCATCAGCCACTACTCGAGGAGTAATGGAGTACTCTACGCCTCGTATCCAACTCTTAACTAGAGTGTTGGAATCATAGATGCGGATAGAGATGTTCGAATAGAACTCTCTAATCAAGGCAGAAGGTGGAGGAGGATCAGAAACATCCACCAAGGGTAACCAACCCCGACGCTCAAAATTTGCCCTAATGGCAGGATCAAGTTCATCTAATAGCACAGAACGCTCAGCTCAAATCTTTCTCCTAATGTTAAGCTTCTCAAAAGTCTCTTGGTGTTTCTCACTCGGAAACCTCTCACTATCAAAGGATGGAGGGGGTGAAGGAGAAGGTGAGGGAACACTCCTACGGGCTCTAGTTTTCCTAGGCATAGTGCTAAGGAAAGGACAGAGACACAAAGAGAAAACCATAAAGAACAAGAGAAAACAAAACCAAGGGCAGACTGCAAATTAGCACAATAAAGAATATAGAACAAAAATCTATATGATGCATGAACAATAAAATGTTGTGATGCATGATCTAAATGCAGTGACAAATTAAGTTTAATTGAGAGTAATTGGACAAAATTGGCTTGAACAAGGAATTTCTATCAAAAATCCCAAAAATTTGAAAAACCACTTGAAAAATTT
The DNA here is from genome assembly GCA_963669245.1 of Quercus cerris. NCBI lineage: Eukaryota > Viridiplantae > Streptophyta > Magnoliopsida > Fagales > Fagaceae > Quercus > Quercus cerris. Next base: position 8,832,432 of record OY770010.1, read on the forward strand.
TGCAACAAATTGATGAATTGATCATTACACAAGTTTGGAAACAGATTAGAATAACCAATTTCATCAACACAACAAGCCAATTTCAGCAAATTCTACTCCAATTAACAAAAGCCCCAATTCGGATCAAGAACAAACCCTAGAATTTTCAATTTTTCATCAAACTCAAAATTGATCAAATTAACCACCAAGGATCATTAGTATGATGTGTCCCCACAAAAACCCAATGATCAATTTCATAAAATAAGGCTTGAAACAAAAGAAAATCCCAAAATAGCAAATTGCGAAAATTGCCCCTAAATTCATGAATTTATGCATGAAAAGATGAAAATAACATCAAAAGGAAGGGCAAAAGAGTCTTACCGGCTTGAGGAAAGAGAGATCTTGCAAAAACAACGGAGGAAAACGACAAAAATCTCTAAGGTGGAGCCTTGCCAACGCGGAGAGAGAGAAAAAGTTTGAAAAGTTTTGAATAGAAACTTTGAAAAAGTCAGAACTGATCTTTTAAAAAACCTTTTCCACGATATTCGATCGATCGAAAATTACATTCGATCGATCGAAAAGCACAGTCATTTTAAGACAAATGAGAGCACTTTTTCGATTGATCGAAAAACAGGCTGGATCGATCGAAATGGGCAGAGGCTCACTAAATTTGGAAAAATCACAGTTTTTGAAAAACACAAGCCTAATTTTGAAAATAACTCCTCAAAGCATTAAATTGAAGAAACAAAATGCATGAGTATGAGATGGAATTTTTTTTTTTTTTTTTTTTTTTCAAAAACCCAAAATTTTGAATCCAATATTCTTAAAACAAATTTCAATCAAACTCCCATTGAATTTTCTCAAGCAACAAATATGTTGTGCATAAATCTCAAGATATTTTCAAACTTGGTTGGTCAGACCAAAAACACACACAAGCATGTACAGTGTTTAACAAAGAGTAACTTGTGTCGTGTGTGATACTAGCAAAAACTTGGGATACATGTGAGGTGATATGTGAATAGCAATCAACCACAAAGTCTACAAAATTCATCACATAGAATTCAAAAGAGACTATCACCTAAAGAGTTACATCCTATAACTCCCACATCTCCTAGAACAAAAGCTTGCAATCATGTAAGTTTCTTGCATTTTTGCCTCTTATTTGTATGAGATGGCATTCAGCCTAATAGTACACACCGGTTTGAATTAAGTGAATTGGCATCAAGCCTAATAGTACACACCAGTTTTAATTTAATTTGAGGCTACACCTTATGTTTTTTTTGTGCATGTGCTACACTTTCTCGAGCACAGAATCTTATGATATGCACTAAGGTGTTCATGATTGGCTAGTGAACAGTGGTGAGATGGTTATTTATGCCTTTCTCAAAAGGATCAAGTCCGACAGTCAAATAACATGTGACTTCAAGATTAAGACAAAGTAATAAACACCATAAACATCTTTCCCACATAACATGCACTACAAAACTTCAACTAGTAAAGTGCAATAAATAAGCTTATCACAGCTAAACAAGGTACATAAGACATGTTATGTGTAAATAAATTGACCAACCTTGTTTTCAAAAAATCAAGAAACATTATGTTCAACATAAATTTTACTTCCTCCTTTTCCCTTTTTTTTTTTTTAATTATTTTTTTTATTATTTTTTTTTAAAGGAAAACAAATAAATCCTAGAATGAAATGCATGAATGTAATGCAATGCAAGTCCTAGAACAAACAAACACAAAAAAAAACAAAGAACAATGGTCACAAGAGAATAGAGCAATGAAGTACAAGGACCATGTCAGAAAGACTCAATTAGTTCGAGTCTTTTGCATCCAAAACTTTTTAGATGAACCATGAGCATTGGAGTTCTTATTCACATTTGAGTGATTCCCAACTCCATGATTGGAATAAAGGTTTAACACCTTTACCAATTCACCAATTAATGCCATAGGATCTTGCTTGAGGCACAGGCACTTTTGGTTTATTTGCTCTCTTATCAGCTTGAAGCTTGTAACAGTTAGGACGAATATGTCCAGACTTACCACAATAATGACAAACCCACACAGGTTTACCATGCATCTTGTCCTTAGATTTGGTAGGCTCCTTAGGTTTAGATTCTCTTAAGTCTACCGTAATCTTCTTAGGTGGTGAAACTTCTACAGGTTTAACTACCTCACTCACAGGTGGTTTGATAGTTTCACTCACAACCTCACTCACAGAAGGTTCAGAAGAAGAAGAAGGAACAAAAGTAGTGGAATGTGGTCCAGTATCAAAGATGCTTTCAACATATCCTAACCCAGTTTTATCAGAAGGATACTTTTGAACATTCAGCATGTGATCAAGTTTAGAACTAGCAGATCTAGCAACAGATAAATCTTGTTCCAAAGTTCTAACTTTATTAAGCAAAAGCATGTTCTCAGATTTAACATTATTCAAAAACTCATTAGCATCAAACAGTTTAACAAACAAATTTCTCTTTTCAAGCTCAAGAGAATCAATTTTCTTTAGGCCAAGATCAACTTTCATAGCATCCTTTGCAGCAATTTTGCAAAGTTTGTTATAGGCCTCTTGAAGATCTGCATCTTCAGAGAGTTCCCCATCAGAAGGGTTCTCTTCAGCAGATATGCTTTCATTGACTATAGCAGTAGCCGTGAAAGCAATGAAGTTTCCATCCTCGTCACCATCGGACTCATCATCAGAATCCTCATTATCACTAAGGGTTACAGCCATAGCTTTACCCTTAGTCCTTAAGAATGTAGGACATTCAGATTTCATATGACCATACCCTTGACAGCCAAAACACTGAGGACCCAAAGAGTTATTAGAAGATTGACCAGAATTTTCTCTAGGTTTTTCAAAATTGTTAACCTTAGTGGGATCATTCTTCCTAAAATTTCTAGGTTCAGCAGTGTAAGTGCCTCTTGCCTTTCTATTTGTATTCCTAAGAAAGTTCTTAAAATTTTTGGCAAGATAGGCAATCTCTGTAGCAGAGAGCTCATCATCAAATCCACCACCATCAACATCATCAACTGACTTAAGAGCCATTGATTTGGATTTGTTCACTTTAGGTAGGTCAGACTCATAGGATTGAAGAGATCCTACAAGCTCATCAACAGGGATGGAGTCCACATCCTTGCTTTCAGTTATGGCAGTCACTTTGGGTCTAAAGTTTTCAGTTAAAGATCTAAGTATCTTCCTAACAATCTTAGGTTGATCATAGATTTCACCCAAATTAAAAGCAGAATTAACAATATCATTCAGTTTGGCATAAAATTCATCAAAGGATTCATCATCAGACATCCTAATGCTTTCAAACCTAGAAGTTAATTGCTGCAGTTTGTTTATCTTAACTGCCTTTGTGTCTTCATGCACAGTTTGGAGGATTTTCCATGCAATATGAGCAACCTCAACATTAGAGATCCTCTTAAATTCCTCCATAGAAACAGCATTGAAGATGGCATTCATAGCTTTGCTATTGAAGCTTGCTGCTTCTTTTTCAGAAGTTTGCCACTCACTCACAGGAGTAGTGGGCTTCTCCCATCCGTATTCAACGGAATTCCAAACCCTTTCATCAATGGATTTCAGGAATGCTTTCATCCTTACTTTCCAATAAGCATAGTTGTTCCCATCAAAATGAGGAGGAACAAACAGAGAGTGTCCATGCTCCATGACAACAGGGGTCAAGGATCAGCTCAGAGATAGAAATCTCAAGCAAATAGAGCTACCACGCTCTGATACCACTTGAACGGTTTTAGACCCCTTAAACACACAGATTGCGTAGCCTAGATTAATTAGCCAAGTTGTTACTTAGTCAAATTAAGCAATTCTAGGTTAAAACAATCCAAACAATCATATCAAGATATAAAGCAGCGGAAAATAAATAACACAAGATATGATCACCAAGGAAACCACACGGTAAAAACCTGGGGAGGATTTGACCCACCGATCCTCAAGGCTAACCTGAATTCACTATGAAAGAATTGAAGTTCGTACAAAAGGACTACAAGCTCCCTGCTCGACTTCCTAATGCTACCCACCAGTAGAACTTCCTGACACGACCACGCCCAGGCTCCGAATCCACGGACTACTTCTTTCTTGAATTCTTCAATCAGCTACAAGCTCCCCGCTTGCTTTTCTTTTAAGTTCCAATGGTTGCAACAATAATGATCTTCAAGATGTTGAAATCATCTCTACCATGAAAACCCTAAGTTTTGTGTAAAGAAAAGCTTCTCAAAGATCTCACAAGAGATTCACACAAAACAGCAATGTATGAGCAACAATACAATATGGACAACCATAAAAAACGTGGCTAGGGTTTTGTTTATATACCTAGGGTAAAAACATAAAACCCCAAACGTTTAATGAAGTAGGGCTGAGTTGGAAATTCTGCAGAAAATTCAACCTGTGCGATTTTCGATCGATCGAGTCTATTCTTCGATCGATCGAGCCAGGCCGAAAGTCTCAAGTACTTCTGCAGCCACTCGATTCCAACTTTACAATATTAAACCAACTTTGAGCAAGTCTAAATAAGACTAAATACAATGTTTTGATCATGGTTTGCCAACATTACAAATTAGAGTTCTAAATACATAAAATCCTAAGACCTTAAAACCTAACATATACTATTAATTAAATGAATATTTACTGATTAATGGGGGCAACAGACGATCTTGGTCCTAACAGTCTAAGAAGTCTATATGATATCATATCATATCATATATACTATACTATTTAATAAAAGTTAGGTTTAAAAACCGTGATTGCGTCAAGTTGTTTTATCAAATTGCAGTAAAAACTTAAAAATAATAGTTGTGCCAAGTGACTTCACCAAATTGCAGTAGCTTTTGAGATAGCAATAACAATTCATTTATTCTCATCAACTTCTCTTTAGTGTTTTAACAAAACATGCAACCTTTTTTATTATATAATTGTGAAAGATACAAAACAATGCATGAAAAAAAAAAAAAAAAAAAACGAAGAGTAAGAAAATAATCCAAAGCTGCTTTATTAATTTTTTTGATAGACATAAAAATTTGATTTTTATGATCAACTTTTAGACAATTTAAAATTTAATTTATTTGTCCTTTTTCGTTTGAATTAACACATCTTAAGTCTTTGTTTTGGATAAAGAGAAATCTTTTTGTTTTTCTCATTTTGTTTAATACAATTATTGTTTTTTTTTTCCTTATCAATTTAAATTTCATACATTCAATATATATATATATATATATATATATATATATCAAATGTGTATTCGCCAATTAACTTAAAGTGTTTTTTTTACTATCTATTTTATTAATAAATTTTAATAATATTTTTGATTTTTTTGTTATGATAAAATATTAGTCTAGCATAATATTAAGGCCAAGAAACTATGCATGCATCTTGTGTGTGTGTGTGCACACACACAAGATGCATGCATAGTTTCTTGGTCTTAATATTATGCTAGACTAATATTTTATCATAACAAAAAAAAAAAAAAAAAAAAAAACGTATAAATATATATATACACATACAAGATTCATGCATAGTTTCTTGGTCTTAGTACTACGCTAGACTAATATTTTATCATAACAAAAAAAATAAAAAAAAATATTAAAATTTATTAATAAAATAGATAGTAAAAAAATCACTTTAAGACCAAGAAACTATGCATGCATCTTGTGTGTGTATATATATATTTGTAGTTTTCTTGATCGCCTGGACACGTTACCGTGGCAACAAAAAAACTATTAACGTGTATGTTGATTTGTTCTTATCAAATTCTTAATCAAAAGGTTTCATATGGGGTGGGGTCTTTCATATTCTTATTGACATTTATTTTTGGGGTGGATTCCTTAAAACTAGGTACTATAAAATAACAAGATGTATATAAAAAAGTCAGTTTTTATTGAAAACATCGACCACTGAGAGGGGTGGACTGGTGGTTTAGGTGTGTGACTGCTGCTATGAGGTCCCTAGTTCGAGCCCGAGCAGGTACCTGGGGAGGAATGTGGGAATCCTCTTGTAGCTAGCCCCTTATTGCCAGCTCTTTCGTTGTATGTGTAATCTAAACTTTTGTTTGAGTACCTCTCTGAATAGTGAATGATTTGTAGTTTTTATGGCAATAGAATTCACGGGTAAATTGTGACCTTTTTAAAAGTTTTGGATATGTGAATTTTACGTAGTTGCTTTTTGATTACACCTCTCTTGTATTTTTATCATTTTTGTTAATTTTTATTTTTTGAAGTGTTCTTGATCAATTTAAAAAAAAAAAAAAAAAGAAAAAAAAAAAAAAAACCACTCTTATAACAAATTTTATACACTGATTGATTCAAGCAGAGATGCTTCAGTGCTTAACATCAAAGTGATTTCTTGAGATTTCCTTAATTAATCAGGGAAGTGGAGGAAATACTACATGGGATAGAGCGATGACTTCTAGCATAAGCAAGTCCATAAAGTCACTAGGGATTATTATTGTGTGGGTGTGAAAACTGTCAATATTTGAAAATTTAATTCCCCATCAAGAATAAGAATTTTTTTTTTTCTTTTGAATGAGGAATAAAGCCCGTTTCAGAGAGTTTTTTGTTTTTTTAGTCCTTACATAATGGGTATAAATTATAATCTATTTAAGAATTTTTTGGAGATTTCCTTTTTTTTTTTTTTTAAAGACTAATTTAATACTTAACACAAATCAGGTTTTTGTAGAGTTTCCGAAGTCTCTCCAAAATGTCTTATAATTTCTTTTAATTATTGGTATATAAACTAGTGAGTTGTTTGATTTGTTGTGATATTATATTATACCATAATATTACATTATTGTAATCTTACATTAATTTAATTTTAATACAAAAATATAATATTATATTGTTTAGGAATGTGATGAGATTAAGATAATGTGATATATTTTGTAATTTTAGATTATGGTAATGTTAAAAAAATAAAATAAACCAAAAATTTTAATGTCACATCATTATAATATGCGTCACATCATCATAATGTGCATCACATTAATGACATATCATAATGAACCAAATGCCTTTTAAGTGTTGCCTGGCATGAAGGCTTTTGATGATCAAAAAAAAAAAAAAAATCTATAAACGTTTTCTTTTTATTTTTCTTATATATCTTCCCGAGTTCTTTTTAATCCTCTTAGGATTGGAGGATTTAAACTTTACTCACATGCGTTCTATTTCTTCAGGAAATTGAGACGTCATCGTTGTGTCAATTGTAAATAAGAACACTCGACTCCCACGGCTTGCATGCAAGATATTGAAGCTTTGTTTTTTTATAAGTCGTCAAATATTATTGAAGACAAGCAAAGTACAACAAGACACCAACAAACAAAGGTTATGACTGATGAGGGCTGAACCTCTACAAAAACAGTGCTAAATTAAACCATCAAAATACCAACCTCCACACACAAAATACCAAACCAACAGTTGTAGTAGGCTTAATAATATATATACTTAGAGCACCCACAGTAGATGTGGGATATGTGCCAAATGCTAAATATTTGGCACATATCCTACACCAAACCCAATTTTAGCCCAGATGTGGGATATTTTTTTTTTTTGCAAGATTGAACAGTATGTGGCAAATTTGCCACGGTACGGAATGCATGTGGCAAATTTTTTTTTCTTTTAATGTGTAGATTGTGTTGATGAGTTGTAATAAATATTATTTTAATGTGTAGTAAATATTATTTTAATGTATAGAATTGAATTATAAAACATCTGATAAATGAGATATTGTAAAATGATGTGGTAAAAAAATAAAGTAAGCATTTAGTGTGGTAAAATGACATAATTTTTAGAACATCTACGGATGCTCTTTTCTTCCGGAGGCCATATATTCTATTTTATAAAGGCCCATGTCAAGGACGAAGAGGCCTAAGGTCGAGGAAGGTAGACCATCCCGTTCCCACAGTTCGAATAAAAGTTGCAATCATTCGAAAATTGTCGGTTGCCGTTTCGGACTGCACAGAAGCGTATCTCCAACAATTGGATGCTGTTCCCGACTGTAATGCAATGTAACCTCGGCATTTTGGAAGTGACTTCACGAACAGCGTTTCCGATGACACTAGGCAAGTAGGAATTACCAGGGATAATACTTCGTCCTAAAAACGGAAGTCCCAAGTTAATTAGCTATCTTCAATTTTCAAATATACAAAAGGTAAGTAACAAAGTCTTTCTATGTAAATATAAATGATATACAACCTCGTCCGATTTCGGAAAGCCTTGAAAGCTGATCTTCAAGATACTTCGCCAATGCTAGAGTGAGTCCAACGTAGACGTTTTGATCATTGAAGGTGCAAGAGCCATGCTTGTTATATTCAGTTCCCCAAAAACATTCATTATTATTTTCGCTTGATGTTAGGTCCGGCCAATATGTATTCAAACCGGGCACGAGATTGGGTCTAGCGGAAAAAAGCTGTAAAATATTAATAAAAACCAATCTATATATCATTGGCGGCTCCACATGTAAGTCAGAATGGTTATAGAAATTCCGTGACTTCTAAAATAAATGTATATATACACTAGCAAAAAAAAAAAAAAAAAATAGTAATATGCTAAATTAATCAAAATACTGAATATCCTGACTTGAGAACTACAAAAATTTGGGTTCAACAACAATGAGAGTAATGCTACTACATTCAAAATAATTTCATAACAAACCTAAGGAGTAAGCTCTTACCAAAAACAACTTTTTGCATAAGATTTATTGTAGAAATATTGTGAACATAGCATTATTTCAAAATTAATTCGGTCCCTAAACATAATCTTTAATCCATAAATAAAATTAAAAAAAAAAAAGCTTAAATAACAGCAATAAATATTAGCTCAAATAACAACAAACATAAACCAAACAAAAACTAAACAAGACCAAACATCAATCAATGAACAAATTATTCAAAAAAAAAAAAAAACTATTATAAAATAAAAAAATAAAATTTGTAACTCATTCAACTTATTCAATAAAAATAATCTATAATTTCATTTTTCCTTAAAAAATGGTATCAAGAAATATATTGTGATTGTGTGTTCTCCTTGGCGGTGACAATAATTAATATACTCTTTTTGACTTTGCAGTTGCAATAATTTTACTCTCCCTGATGACTCGTGCAGTTAAAGCAATATTCAAGTTATTGTTTTATTAGATTTTACATAATTTAAATTTCATATATATATATATATATATAATTTGTTGAATCTGACAAACATATAATAGCTGACGACTATTGAAGAGTGGATAATGTCCGTATATGCGTCTATTTGTGCAGTCAATACCTCTACCGGATATTGACTGTGGCCATAGGCCATGCACAGTGAAACGGCTGGGGACCTGTTGATGATAACATGGTATTTGATTTATAGATCTAGAGTTGCAGAATGACCTTGGCCACGCATGACCAAGTAAAAATAACCATAGGTCTCCAACTTGCTGTTGCTCGCAGTTACATTGTTCATACTCTCATGAGACTGGGTCTTGTTGAATATAGTACCCTCACTTTCAGTCCTCCCGTGGCTGGGGATAGCCCCGGCCACCAAAACCAACACCATAACATAAAACACTTTCATTTTTTTTTTGTCACTCTTCACCAGACTGCAAAATCCTACGAGTTCTACAACGCATGCATATAAGTGGGTTTATATAGAGACTACAAAATCTTCCGTTACTCGGGTCTGTTTGGATACAGTTTATTTTGCTGAAAAATAAAAATTAAAAACTAAAAACAGTGTAGCAAAATAATTTTTAAATGTGTAAATAATACCGTGAGATCCATTTTTAATGAAAAATTTGCTGTAAAATGAGATTTATGGGTCTGTGCACTATTCACAGGATTCACAAGTTGTTTGAATTTAGCAAAATTTTCATTAAAACTGTGTTCCACGATACTATTCACACATTTAAAAATTATTTTACTACACTATTTTCAGTTTTCAGCAATAAGCGGTATCTAAATATACTCTTAAAATGTAAACTAAATTATATTTTTACCCTTTAAAGTTTAGAATCGTTTTTAATTTAATTATTTTACGTTACAGCATTTTCATTTTAACCATTTATATTTGATTTTATTTTCATATTAGTTATATCAGCTGTTTTCTTAAATATTTAGATCATCTCGAATATATTTTTCTACCTACAATAATATCATTTTTACATTTTATAACACTTTAGAGTTAATATCTTAATAAAATAGTTAAATATTAAGTGTATTTAATTTTGACTTACAAAAATTGACGGCATAATAAATATAAATTAACGAATTAAACATGAAAAGTCAAAATAAAATATTGAAACGACCAAAATATAAAAAATGTCAAATTAAAGAGTCAAAAGCGTATTTTAGTAAAATTTAAATTATTTTTAATCAAAGTTTATTTATAGTTTTTTAAAATTAACTTTTTTTTTTTCTTGATACAATTATTTTTATTCTAGTTATTTTTTAAAAACAAAATAAGCTATCCCCAAATAGATCCTTAAAAAGCTATAAAATGTTGGCCTAAAAATAAAGTCAGGTTTTAAATTTAATCAAGCTAGCTCTTAATGGATTAGTTGATCAGTATAGGGTCAACTAAGGGTAGTTTTGGGAGATTTTTATTAATCAATAGAAAATTTAACTTCTACGGCTCTAGGTATCATATTGATAATTGGAAGATCGATTCGTATGTAGTTTAATACCATTGTGTCATTGTGGACAAATAAAAAATGAAGAATATATTGTTAGGTACCAATTCTAGTCAACTACAGTTTGCCAAATTATGGGATTTACTCAATTAAACAGGACAAAATGTGCGAATGCTCTTTTCTAGCAAATTAAACATCCTTTTGCCTCCTTTCTCAAACTAAATAGGGAAATACCCCTGTTTTGTAACTCGATAATACGAGAGTTGAGTTTTTAGGAAGAACTCGATATTACTATGATCGAATTAGTCTAACCTTTGTGCCACGTTGGCGCAGCAGACGTGGGTTTTCCCCAATAAATAAATGATTGTGTAGTCATTCATAACTCAGGAAGCGTAAAATCGAGTTTTCTTCAGCGGTTTGAATCAATAGGACCCTAACGCCTATTCACTCACTCTCTCCCCGTACACTCTTTTTCCCTCACTCTCTACCATCACTCTCTCTCTACACTCTCCCTCCCTCGCTCGCTTTGCGAACAGGCTTCCCCACTCTTCCTCACTCTCCATCAGTCTCACTCTCCCTATCTAGTCGCCCTCAGTCGTCGTTGCTTCTTGCCGCCGTTGATTACAGGTACGGTCCTCTCCTCTAATATCTTTTCTGATTTTGGTTAATATTAGGTTGTGTTTTATGTGGGATTTTGATTATTTTGTTGAAACTTACTTAAAAAGTAGTAAATTTACTAATCAAGATGAGAATTTTGTTATCTTTTATATGCTGCAAGGATGATGATGTAAAGTATTTCTTGCTATATGGTTATGTTTGTGTGATTTTCTCATTAATGAGAACTTTGTTGTCTTTTACATGCTGCAATGATTATTTTCTCATTAATGAGTTTAAATGTGCTTGGGGTTTTGATGGGGGGTTTTGGCAAATCGAGTGGTGGTGTTTCAGTGATGTCTCTGGGTTTGTGTAAAATCTGTCTTATCCGATTGTAGGCATGATTTTGTTATAGTTGTTGTAAATGGTGTCAAACTAATTATGTTTGAGTGTAAATAGTTGTTGTAAATGGTGTAAAATGTGTCTCATGCCTCTAGCAGCAACCGTTAGCTCTGAAGCAGAACCCATCTCGTAAAGATTGATTTGGACAAAGATTGGTTCTATTGGTTATGTGTTAAGAAAAAAATGATGAAAATGATGACTCTGGTTGTTTGAAGCAGTCTTCCGTAAATCCAAGATGTTCTGCCCATTATGACATCTTATATACATAAATCTATGAAATACAATACACATTCACATGAAACAGAAAGTCAGTTACTATAAGTCCAGTTAAAAACCAGTAAGAGTGATGAAATAGTAGTGTTTAGTATAGCAACAAACAAATTAAGTTCTTTCATATCCCTTAAAAGTTTTAGTACTCATTGTTTTTGGTATATCTAGGTTTTTATAATTTTCATTATTTCTTGGAATTGACACTACTTTTGTTTTGCAATCTAGAAAATTTTAAGTAACTTTACTGAAAAAAAAAAAAATTCATTCCCTAGTACCCTCAGCTTATATGTGCAAATGTATGGCTAGAGAAGCTGATATAGCAAGCATAGAAATTCTTTTGCTTGCAATACAACTCCTCTTTGTTTAAAATTAACCATATGGGAGGGGGGGGGGGGGGGGGGGGAAGGAATAATTGAACATTCAATGGTCCTGCACCCTTTGGTGAATTTGAGATTCTTGTTTGATCCCTGAAATATTATAATATTCTTTACTCTAATTTTTTTTATTTAAAGAATTTGGAGAGTGGCTGCTTTTTAAGGTTTCTCTAAATCAATTTAGTACTCTTCTATAGGAGCACAAATATGTCAACTTTTTTTTGCCCCCTTTTTATTTTGAGCTGGTTGGTTACTATGGATTAAGAAATTTAAAATCTTTGTGTAAATGAAAATGGGTGCTTCTATTGTGGATATTTCAGGCTCCATTTGTGCGGTTCTAACTCATTCCAACACTCAACATGTTTCCCTGGTTTCTTTTTCTACTGTCATCCATTTGCACTCATCACAAGTTTTTAGAACTTAAGATTTGCAAAGATGAATTTGTCATTTGCTCTACAGCCTTATATGATATTTTGCATTAGTCGATGGTGATTTATTGTTATGATTGCCATGCTTTTTACATGGTTTTTCTCTAAATACAGAAGTTTAGGTCTGTGCTTCCTTATTTGCACTCTTGTATTTTTGGGTCATGCTCTGGGATACGAGGGTTTTATGAATTTTTTTACCCCTAAATCAATTTGTTTAATATGTTTAAGTAAGGTATGTCTACTTGGGATGGTGTTTGATGAGGACCTAAGGAAATAAGCTTTCTTTATCAATTGATTTATTTATTTTCTTCATAATAGTTGAATAATAATGTTTTAGCTTGTGTGTTTTTTCGTAGTCAGCCTGCAACTTCGTTTTTGTTAATTGAAGTCTACCTATTTGTTGTCTATATCATCATTGATATCATTTTCTATCAGCCGGCAACTAGAGTTTTATACTTTTATTTATGTCTTGCTATTTGTTAGTTAGAGGTTTTGAATCTTGATGTGTCTACAGAAGGGGAAATTATGACTCACAATCTTGATTTGTGATGATGTGTCTACACTATAGGGAGGGGAAATGTTGATTTTCTTATCCAACAGAGTGCACAGAATTCTTGAATCTTTATATATGAGGACATAAGGCAATAATCTGTTTTTATCAATTGAAATCATTATTCTTTCCCCAACATGCGAGTGCCTTGGTTATTAAAAAAAATAAAAATAAAAAATAAAATGAGTGTCTTTAGTTTGTCGGCTTGCAACTTCTTTTATGCTAAACATTGATTTTTCATTATGTCTTGGTATTTATTGCTATTTATTGTTAGTGAAAAGACTTTAACTCATGGTTTGTCTACATGAGGAAAAATTGTGATTTACTTTTGTAGCAAGGGTATGGTGTAGAAGTGTTGAATCTTTATTGTTCTTGGGCAATATGAAAGCCCTTGAAATATTCTTTTGATTTCACATTTTTTACCCTTGAATGTTTGAATGTTATCTTGTCACTTGTTCAATTTATTTTATGGATTTTGTTTCTTGGCAGTTTTTTTAAGGCACATATGTTTGATCCGTTTTTCTTGATCAATTTGGTCCTCTTTATTAGGTGCACAAATATGTAAACTGCCTCTTCCATGTAAACTGCTCTTTTGGTGGTGTATAAAAATAATAAGGAAAAAGTTAACAAGGAAAAAGTTAACGGAGCAAAGAAAAGGGTGTTGTTCTCACATTCGCTGAGGAGTCCATTATTTAAATTTATGGTGGGGTTCATAATAAATATGAGACGAGGAGGTATCATTTTTTCGTATTTTAGGAGTACTTAAAAATTTTCTTAGATTTTGGATACATTTTTAGGAACTTTGTAGAGGACAAGAAAAAAGCATTTAGTTATTATGACGGTTGATTATATATCTCATAAAAGTGGTGTTATAACTTTAAATTTTTTTAAATAGTTTATTAATAATTACCCTAAGGGCATCTATCAATATAAAAATACTTTTAACCTTATGTTGACCAAGGATTGAAAGTTAAATGTATGAAATAATCATAGATTTTGTCATTAGCAGGGTTTGGGATATGTTATCTCATTTTTAATTAAAAAAATTCCTAAACGGGCAAGCTAAATAGAATTAGCATTTACTGATGTGGGGCTAGAAAATCGGGTAGCCTCGGCCCACTTCAAACCAGGCCCAAATGGCCCACGCCGAGGACGACCCTGTCCTCAGTCGTCCGAGACCTCGGAAAAGCGCGAAGGCCGCCCCACCACAGGACTCCTCGAATATTCGAGGAGGAGAAGGGCCCGGTGCCACACGTCGGCGGCAGAAGCACGGCGAAGGAGCGAACCCTAGGTGGACTATCACCTCTGCATTGAATGCGCTCACCTGACCCTCCTGGCTGCATTAATGGGGATGTAACCCCTTGACAGGGCAACATTGATCAGGGTGAACCACTTGAGCACGGATATGACCTCTGATGGGACAGACGGTCAGGGAGGAGAGTGAGAGATATATAAGGAAGGGAAACAAAGTGTAAATGGGGAGGTCTTTTGGGGGAGGGAAGAAGGAAGAAAAACAGTTGTAAATTGTTCTAAGTATTTTTCAATAAAAGAAAAGAGTTCATGCTTCGTGAACGCCGGCCAGCGCCTAAACCTTCGATCCACTCTCTACAAATTCATTGTTTTGGGTTCGTTAGGCCTTTAACCCATATCCTTTGGGCTTGGGCAACAAAAACTGACCCTACAACTGATTTTATAATTTTTTTTAACACAATTTTTTTAAAACGTATATCTCCAAATCATGATAATTAGTTTGAATTTTCCCTTTTGGGAAAGTGCTAAAAAGAAGCTGAGGTAATATATGTGATTGGTATCCACTAATTTTATTTTTATTTGTTTACTAATACTATGTCCATGCATGTATAATTATAAAAGTATTAATTATATGTAGATATTTTCTATAAAAAATTATGTATAGGTAAAGATAATATTTTATTAATATTTTTAAAAACTAATTATGTGTATAAAAGATAATATTATTAAAATAAAAATGTTTATCTGTAAATATAAAATATAAATTTTTTTGATAATATCAAAATTATCCGAGTCTATTAAAAATTTTATAGACTTTTGCATAAAATAAATTAACTATGTTAATAATTTTTAATTAAAGAGCTAATGATAAAAAGACTTTAATTATAATAGTGTAATACACACACATAATATTGAGTTATTTGGAGCAAGGTATGTAGTGAGCATGTTTCATAATCTAAATAGTTTTGCATTCATTTTTAAATTAAATTAAATTAAATGAAGCACCTATAAAAAAAAATTACTAATAGAGTTTTACTTAAAAATTATGCAATGCTCATGGATAAGCCTTGATATACAGAGTCTGTTTGGCAAAGATTATTTTTGCCAACTTTTTTTACTATTCAGCTTATTGGGTTGAACTTGATGAATTTGAGATTTTTGTTCAAGTGGTCCTGCAACCTTTGGTGAAAATGACATGCATTATGTTGTAGATTTCATTGATTTTCTCTCTTTGCGATTATAATCTTTTGATTATGTAATTTTTTTTAGGAGAATACTCTGTAATTTTTCACCCTTTTGTTAAACAAGAAATGATATTCACTGGAACATCAAACTGCTGAAGTAACTTCAAGAAAAAAAATGAGTGCATTTACTCTAGGAAACAACGTTCACTCCATCATTGTGGTTTAATGAGTTTGGTACATTTTGATTGACTATTGCTTATAGCTAATATAGTGGAACAGGGTAATACTAGATCCATTGTCATATAAATAGATCTAGAACTAACTCCTAAAACTTGTAAAATTGACCTAGCAAGCAAGGAAATGAGCCTAAAATTTGAAAACGACTCACCAAGCAGGAAATTGAGTAGAATTAACTCCTAAAATGTTGAAAATAGGCCTAACAAGCAGGGAAATGGGTTGACTGAGTCATGGTATGCTTACATATCTAGTGGTAGAAATGTAGAATAATTAGTATAGGTTTCTAGATATTAAGTTGAGAACTCGAGCCCAAATGACTAGTAGCTATAGGGATCTTAGTGGTCCATTGTAAACGGGCAATTGCTAGGACATAAAACGAGGAGTTGTCAAGAATGACTTTATAGAGAGTGTTACTTTGTTGAAAAGACCAAGTTTGATTGAGCAGGTTTGAGAATAAAATACCTAAACATTGAGTTGTTTCAATTTATATTTACTATGTGACTACATTGGTCATAAGCCATAGAGTTGAATTTAAATGTCCTTGGAGGAAGATCACATATTGTGTGTCGCATGGTTAAATTTAATATGTCTTCCCTCCATATGCAGCTCCTAATAATTGTAATTGATATTTTCTCTGTTAAAATCACTCTCAAAGACATCATACACCAAAAAGAACTCTCACATTTAAATATTGCTTAGATGTTGAACATGCAGGTATCAATCAAGTTTCTAACACATTAATTAGTCATTTGTTTGTTTTTTTACTTCAATTACAAAAAATATAAAAAAAAAAAAGTGTTTGTATGTAAAATTATGGCAAGTTCTTATTTATTTAAGCTTTAATTTGATTGCTTTTGAATTGCATGTTAAGTGGGGGTAAGAAGCGATGTTGACAATCTTGTTAGGATCATAATATGTCTTACTGTATCCATGCTTTTATTTTATATTAATTGTGATTTACTTGTCAGATAATTACTAACAATCTATTTGCTACCATGTTAGATATGCAAGCACTAGATAGAGTGCGGCTTGGACCCGACGATCTTACCCAGTTGACCCGGTAGCCGAATCATCGGTCAACTCTGCTTTGGAGCCGCGCCACCAACGAGGTATGTAGTTGTATTATTAATACATGTCTGTTTTATAATTACCTCGTGTGCACTATCTAACATAATACTCGTCCCTGTGTAGGAGGTGCCTGGCATGATAAAGGTTCGACGTCATAAATGTGTATTGCCGCAGGTTGGGCTAGACCCACGTATCATGCAATGCATAGATGTAGCAGGTTCGACCGGTTTATTCAAGGTTCTCGATATGGAGGTCGACCACACCTTGATCACGGCCTTGGTTGAGCGGTGGCGTCTGGAGACGCACATGTTCCACTTGCCCCATGGAGAAATGGGTATCACCTTACAAGATATCGAGGTGATGCTGGGGATTCCAGCTGATAGGTTGCCTGTCACTAGGAGGATAGACAAGCAGTGGAACTTGGTGTGCCGAGAGTTGTTGGGCCATGAACCTCCGCCCATGATACCGAACTCAAACAAGTCTACCCTTACTAGGGTGAGGATAAAATACAAGTGGTTGATGCACAGTTTGCCACTCCCCCAGCTGCGAACGTTGGTGACGAAGTCGTGCAGCAACATGCCCGCTACCACCTACTTGTACGGATGGGGGCCTTATTGTTCATGGACAAGTCTGCGAACCGGGTCTCACTGTTGCCTTTGCAGTTGCTCAACCCAATCAGCAATGCGAGACTGTATTGCTGGGTAGTGCAACATTGGTCTGGCTCTATAGGTAACTTTGTAGTGCATCGAAGAAGGATGTGATGCAGATTGGAGGAGCACTCTTGTTGGTGCAGCTATGGACCTATTCAAGGTTCCCATGACTATGCCCTATTGTGAGGCCGCCTCTACTGCTAGTGCACTCAGGGCCCCTTGCCATTAGGTACATTCATTGAGTTCTCGTTATTCAAGCTAAGTGTCTCTTAGGAATAATTATTTACATGTAATAGTAAATTACATTTTATTTGTCTCTTTGATATAATTGAAAATATGTCAAACTAACAAACAAAAAGAAACTTATCAATGCTTAGTATATGGATGTGAAATATAAAGCAAAGTTTGTTAAATGTAAAGTTCAGTAACGAGCATTTGTCGACACCCCATGTTTGCTAGGTGGAGCGGGCCAAAATGCATCGCAGAGCATGCCACACACGTCCTTGTTGCGTACTGAACGTCATTGGCTACACTATGGGCAGAGCAAGTATTCGGTTAATTTACATCCTCAATTTGAGGTTTTTATTTTCGTTTCCCTCCATTGTATGACCACGTTTTTATTGTTATTTTAGTTTGAATTCTTGGATTGTTGTAGGAATGAGTTGATTTCAGAATATTGGTTCCATCCCATCATTTTGTTTGATATTAGGATTTTCATCCCATCATTTAACTCAATTGGAATGTCCATCGTGAAGTACTTCACATTAGAACTTTCATTCGCAGCACTTGCATGAATACAACCAAGCATAAACTCAAAAATTCTTGAATGCTAAATCAAAAGCTTCAATTCTTTTATTTTAACCTAGCATAAACAAATATTATATAATCCAACAATTTTAAAACCTTATATTTGGAGACTTCTTATTATCAAAAGTAGGCATGTACATGTGCATGGGTCGAGTTGGGTTGGATTGAAGGGTTTTTTCCAACTCAACCTAAGAATGTCGGGTTGAGAAATTCCTAACTCATTACATGTGTAAAAACCAACGCAACCCGACTCACGTGAGTCAGGTTAAGTTGGGCTAGGTCAATAGGTTATATTTAAATTTAGTCATAAATATATTAAGTAGAATTTGGCTATATCCTTCATTATGTACGGAAACGTTTGTGATTTACACCCAAAAAAACAAGAAAGAAAGAAGAAGTTGTCCCTTTCCAAGATGTTTGAACTGAATAAGTAACTTACCTATGTATATGTCGTTCAAAAAAGCATGTGCAACATGCGCAAAAGATTAAGCATGAAGCCTTGGTTTAGTGCAAGACAAATTGACTTCAAACCTGTGTTGCAATCAAAAATAAAAAAAATAAAAAAATAACTCCATCAATTCTTACAAATGTCATTAATCTGATGCACTGAAGAGAAGGCACACATATTGTTCATATGTAATTGGTTATAATTCAATGAGAAATTAATTTACCTATGAGTATACCAAAGATAATCAGATTTGTCTTTGGTTGTATTTGTGTGCTCAAGTAATTCATTTGATTTTAATGATACATCTTCGAAATTCACAATGACATCCCTCCATTCTTCCCAGCTACTAACTGAATCAAAAGTTTGTGTTGATTTACTGATTCTGACATTATACACCGTTTTAACCTATTTACGATAAGAGAAAATAGAACATTTAGCCTGCCATCAAAAGAAAAGAAAAAAGTCCAAAAAAAGAAAAAAAGACTTTATATAAGCCGAATGATTGTAAACTCACAAGATATCAATTAAATTCTAAACAATGAATTTCCTACTATAAATTTGACAGATATGGGTCTTTTCAAAACAAGGGAATCAAGGCATATTAGAATATAAATGATATTTTCAAAACTCAAACAATATATGCTAGAAATTTGATTAAAAAAATATAAATTAAGCTTGTACAGTTTGTAATTAATTAATAAAATGTTATGAGCTCAAAACCATAGTTATTGTTCTGCCTAATAAGTAGACAATTTAGTATTTCTTGTTCTAACTGTTAGAATCCAGGATTACAAACATTGTTATTGCTCTGCAAAAAACATTGTTACATTGTAAGTTATAAATTACCTTTGCTGAATTGAAGGTTATATTTTTATAGTCTAATAGAATACTGATCAACTTTGATTTACGTATTCAAGTGGTATATATTTGAATTTGTACAATAACATTCTGTTTCACATAGTTAGTAAGAAATGCCACACAACCTCCATTTCTTCTTGGAAGACAATGGCCTAAGTTTAAATAAACAAATAAGTGTTAATCAGTGATATATGAGAAAACATAAAGACTTTTGACACATTACCTCTTGTTGTTGACCTAAATGAAAAGTTGGCTCGTGCTCCTTGCACCAAAGTTGTAGAGCGCAATTTAATTGTAGCATGTAACTCCTGAAGTTGTCCCCACTTGAGCTACCTTAGTAGTCCTAAAATTATTAAAAGTTGTGGATTATTAATTACTACTTTATTCATATAATTTTAGAAGCGTGCAACATATGCTACATACCATATTCATCAAGAGGAGCTTGATCATAATAAGCTGTGATTTACACTGCAGAGCTTGTTCCACAAAATTTGTTCCACCATGGTACTAAGATAAGGAATGTAATTTTAGACATTGACATGATTAGTTTCAGATAACTAAAAGGCTTACGTAATTTCGAGCACTAAATTTTATAAGAAAATATATTTAGATAGAAATATGATAACAGTATTTGATGAGGATTATACCATGTAATAATTTACATAACTTCCATTTCTTGCAATAAAAAGTGCTACTTGAAATGCAATGTCTTCAACAGACCTTATATATGTCTTCCCTCCATATTTTTGATAGCTTCAAGAGAAAATTAAGTACAGTTAGTTTAGTCTTAGAATGATTAATAGTCATTTTGTTCTCATTCATTGAAACATTGTTAATGACTAATGCAATTAATCTAGTACAAGTTTTCTATTACGATAAAAAGCTTTTGCGAAATCATCAACTTGGATTCATCTTACAGCCATAAGGATGCTCTAGTACCCTCCTCTAAGATTGAAAACCCTAGTATCTAATGGTCTTACTTAGCTTTCAATGTTATGCATATGAACATGGTTCTGAGAATGGAACATGGATATCGGTCAACCAAGATCTTTTACTATTTTCTGCAAATCAATGCTAGTCATTGTTTTAATTGCTTGTTGACTTCATTGTGTTAATATTTTGAACACAATGTTGCTATTCTTTTACTTTCTGCCCAAGAATCCCTGAAGATTTTGTGTACAAATAGAAGCAAGAAACTCCATGCTTTACATATTACATACCACAAACATAATCTTAAATTAGCATGATGTCTCACTATCATAAACATAATTCACTTATGCAGATTGTATGGGAGTTGTACACGCATACGCTGGGCTCCCTATCTGCATATTGCATTGCCGGGCAGCATATTTGGAGGGCCGAGGTGCCATTGATATACTTTTGGATAGTGGAGGGCCATCATCCTGAGCGGGTCCTCCGTCAGTTTGGGATGAAGCAACTAGTTCCACTTGTCGTGGATACGTTGACTGCCCTTCACAAGATATCCCTCCAGGGTAAATGGGAGAAGGACTAGGAGGCAGAACATGTTGTCTTTATTCAGCAATGGGCCAATTGAGAGAATGAAGTTCGTGGGGCCTCTCTCTTGGACGATGATGATACGTACCTTGTTCAGTACATGACGTGGTACAATCACAACACAAGGCGGTACATAACACATGGTGAGGCAACAATTCCTATTTTATGTATGAAACCATTGTTCGATTAAATATCTTCAACAGCTTTATCATGCATGCAAAACTCCACAATAATTATTGTTGTTACATCTCTATGAGTTTATCTTTCATTATGTTTTTAAGCTACTGCATGATTTAAGTTGTTCATAAATAACTGAATTTGTCTTCATCCAATTTGTTTGCGTGAGGAATGGTTAATTGGCAATGACCAATGATGGCCACACCTTTGTTCATATAATTACATTCAAATTTTAGAAAGGGTGGGTTGGGTTTTATACTTTTATTTTATTTTATTTTTTTTGTTTTTGGTTGGCTTGTAATTTCAAACGGACAGTGCAACTATTTTTAGTAGTGATAAATTCACATTTCTTGATAGTTCACTGTCACACTAGATAGCCTTACCTCCAGGACTAAAAGCTAATTACATATTCCTTGATAGATATTACCTCTAGGACTGGGAAGTCCCTTACTAAACTGTTGGTAGAATTCAATTTCCAACAGCTTAAAGGTCATTTCAAATTTTGCAAGTATGCAACAAGGAGATGTGCTGGACTACTAGATTCAAGTATGATATATGTTGTAATTGATGGTGCTTCCCTTAATTGAAACTTTAAGCTCGCGTTTGATATTTTCAATTCTCATCTATTCGGACGTGTACCTTAGGAAATAATAACTTCAAAATATGTGTCCTAATTGCAGTATGATATTAATGGAGTTGTAACTCTGGTGAAGCCTAGATACATAAATGAAATTCAGATATTTTCACTTATGCTAAGATTGATCTTATGTACAACCAACCATACGTGTTTTTCGGAAGTATTATCTCAATGTTTAGATTGCATAGCCATAAACATAACAGGAAACTGAAAATTCATGAGTGCTAGGATGGAATTATAAATTTCTTCACAGGGGGGGTCTAACTGCTATTTTTATACACTGTCTTTTTAAAGATGTTTAATAATTATAAGTAATATAAAGAGTTCATTAGCTATGTTTACTACTTTTTTCTTTTGATTTTGGAACAGATTTACCTAATTTTTGCATCATACCTGCATTCTTGCTTTTATGACGCCCTTGTTTTGTAGGTTTGGATGATGATTAGGTCTATGTAGAGGTGCAACGAAGGTTCTGACATGTGTTCACGTAAAATAATCTGCAAGCGCACAGAATCGTAACAAGTAGTAAAGTGTTTTTAGAAAACGAATGTCGAACCCACAAGGATTAACTATGTTATTGAATACCGAAATTCACTGAATTAATTACTATTTGGAAAAATCGAAAATAAATGGAATGTTCTACTATCTGAATTAAATTAAACTATTTATTAAAAATAAATCTACGAATAAAAAGAATTAACAAAGCGTAAAAATCTAATAGTGTAAAAATATGATAAGAATGGATCTAGAGCGATTGATTTCACCTAACAAATCCCACACAATTTATCCTTCCTAATTATTAAATTCTAATAATCTCCTGTTGATGATTAAAAATTTCTTAAGTATTCAATATCTTCTCTCGAATAATATCAAAAATATCTTCAACTAACAATTCCATATCTCTATGTGAATTTAATTAATTGGAGACTCATTACGTACTTTGAATTTTCTGAAAAATCACACTAGTTGTGTTAAAGCATCTCTACTTTCACTCAACTAATGGTGTTTAATTCTAAAACTAAAATAAAAAATCACCTCTCAATCTCATTGTAATTCAATTGATCAAACTATAATTTGTAAAAAATAATAAGCATTAAGAATAAGAATTAAACACTCAATCATGGAAATATTAAAAATAAAATAACTCAGAAAATAAATTCTGTGTTCATTGCTAGACTACATCAATGCTCTAAAAAATAAAATTTAGTTCATAATAAAATTGAAAAGAAAAAAAATAAAACTTATGTTTTTCATCTGAATTGGTTGATCAACACGAAGCTCTCGCCTTTGTCCTCAGATCCTCCTCTTCAGAAAGACTCCCAAAAGCAAATTCTTCTATACGGCACCTCCTTTTCCTCTCAGGTTTCTCTCCTCTTCTTTTTATCCTAAAGAGCATTTAAATAGGTTAAGGAATCCTATTACAAGTTGAATTCCCGTTTGGAGAAAATCCCAGATTTTTAGGCTTCATTTAACCAACGATTTTGGCCCATTTAAATTCAGAATTCGGACTTTTGGTAAACTACAAAGTTGTAGCCCTTTAAGTTAAATTTCCAGCCCAACTTGAATCATCTAGATTCGATAGGTGAGACAAAAGTTATAACAAAAATACTAACTGATGTGCAGGCTGAAATCCTAATCCGAATTGGACTTGGATTTGGTACAAATTTCCTTTGATTTCTTGCTCCAATTGGACTTGAATTTAATTGGCCTATCCCCACTTTGCATGTAAAGCCCTTGTTACCTGCAACACCAAGATATTATATAATCAGTAACAAAATAACATAAAAGTAAAGCTAAATATGTAGATATGTGAGTACTTTATTGTATATATTTCATGCACATCAATATGCCCAATGACCTTACATATACACTATAGCTTGTGGAGGAGCTGGGCAGACTTAAGTTGGCGGATGCGCTAGAAGCATTTCACATTGGTACACAGGCTCGGGGTTGTGGCAGGCAAAGTGGTGGGTCTCGTGGGGGTGGACGTCGTGGAGGTGGTCGAGCTGGTCGTGGCCGTATGACCGAGCCAGATCCCATCTACAAGGAAGGGGATGACTTGGGTGTAGAAGAGTCATGGCTTGGCACTGATTGGGTACTGTTTGACGATGGTGGCAGGACACCACGATGCACATCTAGCGCTGGTGCTAGGCCATCCCACAGCGCCGGTCATGAGGGCATTGTTCCAACCCAGACTACGTCCCACGGTGCTAGCACGGACTATGGGGACCCTCCCCGTATGTCGCCCCTAGTTTTCAGTGGATCTACGCATGATGGTGGATGCATATTTTGTACGGTTTTAGACCTTTTAAAACACAACCAGATCGGTTAGCCTAAATTAATTAGCCAAGTTGTTACTTAGTCAAATTATGCAATTCTAGGTTAAAGCAATCAAATAATCATATCAAGATATAAAGCAGCGGAAAATAAATGAATACAAGATATGATGACCTAGGAAACCACACGGTAAAAACCTGGGGAGGATTTGACCTAGCTATCCTCAAGGTAAACCTGAATCCACTATGCGAAAGAATCGAAGTTCATACAGAAGGACTATAAGCTCCCCGCTTGACTTCCTAATGCTACCCATTAGTAGAACTTACTGACACGACCACGTGCAAGCTTCGAATCCACGGACTCCTTCTTTCTTGGATTCTCCAATCAGCTACAAGCACCCCCGCTTGATATTCTTTAAGCTTCAATGGTAGCAACCAAGTTGATCATCAAGATGTAGATAAGATCTCCAACTTGAAAACCTTAAGCTTTGTGTAAAGGAAAGCTCCTTTAGATCTCACAAGAGATTTACACAAAACAGCAATGTATGAGCAACAATACAACTGGAGCAACCTTCAAAAACGTGGCTAGGGTTTAGTTTATATACCTATGGTAAAAACATAAAACCCTAAACATTTAATGAAGTAGGGCTGAGTTGGAAATTCTGCAGAAAAGTCAAGCTGTGCGATTTTCGATCGATCGAGCCAGGCTGAAAGTCCCAAGTACTTCTGCAGCCACTCGATTCCAACTTTACAATAATAAACCAACTTTGAGCAAGCCTAAACAAGACTAAATACATTGTTTTGATCATGGTTTGCCAACATTACAAATTAAAGTTCTAAATACATAAAATCCTAAGATCTTAGAACTTAACAAACTCCCCCTTTGGCAATCCGTGACAAAACCCTAATTAAAAGCTCAAAGTTTTACAAGTAAACAGCCCTTTACAAAGAAATGCTCATAAACTTCAAATTCAGCCTAACTACTATCCATCGGTTGCAAGTGTAGACAGCAGCTTAGTTGAATTAACCTGTATATTCCTGAAATACTCAACAAACGCATAAACGCATGTGTGACAGAAAAGAGTAAAACAATAGGTATAACATTCTTGTAAGATTCACACAACACAAAATAAAGACATATATAAATGATCAACTCATAAATATAAATCAATAAGCAGTGAATCACAAATCAACAAGAATCAATAAAAAACATGTATATCAATCAATGTTACTCCCCCTAACATAAATATCTCCAAAAATGATATACAAAGTGAAGTACCTAGATACAATCTAAAAACTCCACAAGCTCCTCTTAAACAAAAAAATTTCCCCCTAACAACAAAAACTCTCAACAAGTCAAAACTCCACTCCCCCTTTTTGTGACGGAATGCCAAAGAGCAATCATGAGTCGCCATCAAAAGGAGGTGGTGAGGGTGAATGAAGACGCGCTAAATCGGCTCGGAGAGCACGAATCTCATCTAGTAAGTCCACCAAAATCTGACCATGAGCCGCCTAAATGGTCACGACAGTCTCTAGAGTACGACGAACATCAAAGTCGGTCGAAGGAGGTGGAGGGACATCAGCAGTAGCAGCATCATCACCAACTGGATCAGGAACATCCTCACTAGCAGTACCTGTAGAAGAAGAAGGAGGAGGTGCGCTACTAGACGGCTCAGACCAAGGGTGTTTAGAACCAGCTCGAAGATGAGCGGCCCTCTGTCTAAGAAAAGACGCACCTATGAGAGCTATCACATGAACGGGCTCAAAGGAAGGGAAGTCACTAAGGTCAAGATGGAGCAAAATCCTATGAATAAAAATAGGATGAACAAGGGCATGAGAAGAAGATGAACTCCTATAAACATCGTTCAAAGAACGAAGAAAGAGATGAGGAAAACTAATAGGAGCATCAGTAACCAGAGCGTACAAAAATACACACCTCTCAAGAGGAATGGTGTGAACATGAGAAATGGGCCAGATGGAATGACAAGCTATCCTAAAGAACAGATAGTGCAACCCGGAGAGCTCAGCAAAAGTGATCCTAGGATCAGAACCCCACTGGACAGAAGTCCCAGTGATGAAAGACAAAACTTCGCTCAGCTCGGGAGACTTGTTATATGGATAGACAGGATCCCTAACCAACGGTACCCCTAGAGCATCAGCCACTACCTGAGGAGTAATGGTGTACCTTACACCTCGTATCCAACTCTTTACTAAAGTGTTGGAATCATAGATGTGGATAGAGATGTTCGAATAGAACTCTCTAATCAAGGCAGACGGTGGAGGAGGATCAGAAATGTCCAACAAGGGTAACTAGCCCCGACGCTCAAAGTTTGCCCTAATGGCAGGATCTAGCTCATCTAACAGAACAGAACGTTCAGCCCAAATTTTCCTCTTAAGGTTAAGTTTCTCAAAAAGCTCTTGGTTTTTCTCACTCGGAAACCTCTCACGGTCAAAGGAAGGAGGGGATGGAGAGGAAGAGGGAATGGACCTACAGGCTCTAGTCTTCCTAGGCATGATGCTAAGGAAAGGACAGAGACACAAAAGAGAAAACCAAAAGAAAACACAAGAAAAACAAGACCAAGGGCAGACTGCAAGTTAGCAACAAAAATAATAGAATGAAAATCTATATGATGCATGAACAGATACAATGCCATGATGCATGTACTAATGCAGTGAACAATTAAGTTCAATTGAGATTAAATTGACAAAATTGGTTTGAGCAGGGAATTTCTTAACAAAAACCCCAAAAATTGAAAACCACTTGAAAATTTTTAAAACAAATTGATGAATTGAGCATTACAAAACACAACACATAGATTATAATGCTTAATTTCATCAATACAACAAGCTAATTTCATCAAATTCTACCTAATTTAACAAAATCCCCAAATCGGATCAATTAGAAACCCTAGATTTTTCAATTTTTCACCAAACTCAAAATTGATCAAATTAAACTATTAAGATCATGTCTATAGCATGTCCCCACAAAAACCCATTGATCAATTTCACAAAATTGGGCTTGAATCAACAGAAAACCCAAAAAGAAAAAGTTCCGAAAATTTGAGCATAAATGCATGAAATATGTAAATAAACTCAAAAAGGAAGGGCAAAACAAGCTTACCGGTTTGAGGAAAGAGAGATTTTGCAAAAACTTCAGAGGAAAACGACAAAAATCACTATGTGGAGGCTTGCCTCGTCGGAGAGAGAAAAGGAAAAGTTTAAAAAGTTTGAAATAATACTTTGAAAAAGTCAGATCTGAACTTTTAAGAAAGCTTTTCCACGATCTTCGATCGATCGAAAATTACATTCGATCGATCGAATGAAACAGTCATTTTAGAACAAACGAAAACACTTTTTCGATCGATCGAAATGAGCAAAGGCTCACTAAATTTTAAAAAAAAATCCAGTTTTGAAAGAGACAAACCTAATTTTGAAAAACAACTCCTCAAAGCATTAAACAAGAAAAGAAAAATGCATGAATATGAGATGGAATGCTTTTTCAAAAACCCAAAATTTTTAAACCCAAATTATGTCAAAAAAAAGTTTCAATCATTCTTCCATTGAATTTTCTCAAGCAACAAAAATGTTGTGCACAAATCTCAAGATATTTTCAAACTTGGTCGGTCAGACCAAAAACACATACACTAGCATGTACAGTGTTTAACAAAGAGTAACTTATGTAGTGTGTGATACTAGCAAAAACTTGAGATACATGTGAGGTGATATGTGAATAGCAATCAAACACAAAGTCTACACAATTCATCACATAGAATTTAAAAGAGACTATCACCTAAAGAGTTACATCCTATAACTCCCACATCTCCTAGAACAAAAGCTTGCAATCATGTAAGTTTCTTGCATTTTTGCCTCTTATTTGTATGAGATGGCATTCAGCCTAATAGTACACACTGGTTTGAATTAAGTGAATTGGCATCAAGCCTAATAGTACACACCAGTTTTAATTTAATTTGAGGCTACACCTTATATTCTTTTTGTGCATGTGCTACACTTTCTCGAGCACAGAATCTTATGATATGCACTAAGGTGTTCATGATTGGATAGTGAACAGTGGTAAGATGGTTATTTATGCCTTTCTCAAAAGGATTAAGTCCGTCAGTCAAATAGCATGTGACTTCATGATTAAGACAAAGTGATTAAGAACCATACACATCTTTCCCACACAACATGCACTACAAAGCTTCAACTAGTCAAGTGCAATAAATAAGTTCATCAAAGTTAAACAAGGTACACAAGACATGACATGTGTAAAAAGATAGACCAACCTTGTTTTTCAAAAATCAAGAAAAATAGTGTCAAACATAATTTTTTCTTTCTCCTTTTTTCTTTCTTTTTATTTATTTATTTTTTTTTATATAAGAGAAAACAAATAAATCCTAGAATGAAATGCATGAATGTAATGCAATGCAAATCCTAGAACAAAACAAAAGAAAACACAAAAACCAAAGAACAATGGTCACAAAGGAATGAGCAATGAAGCACAAGGACCATGTCAGAAAGACTCAATTAGGTCGAGTTTTTTGCATCCAAAGCCTTTTAGATGCATCACGAGCATTAGAGTTCTTATTCACATTCGAGTGATTTCCAACTCCAGGATTGGAATAAAGGTTCAAAGCCTTTAGCAATTCACCAATAAGTGTCATAGGATCTTGTGCTTGTGACACAGACACTTTTGGTTTGTTTGCTCTCTTAGCAGCTTAAAGCTTGTAACAGTTAGGACGAATGTGTCCAGACTTACCACAAAAATGACAGACCCAAGTAGGTTTACCATGCATCTTGTCCTTAGAAAGGGTAGGTTTAGTTTCTCTCAGATTAACCCTATTCTTCTTAGGAGGTGAAACTTCTACGGGTTTGACTACCTCGCTCACAGGTGGTTTGACAGTTTCACTCACAACCTCACTCACGGAAGGTTTAGAAGAAGAAGAAGGAACAAAATTTGTGGAATGCGGTGCAGAGTCAAAGATGCTTTCAACATAACCTAACCCAGATTTATCAGAAGGATACTTTTGAACATTCAGCATGTGATCAAGTTTAGAACTAGCAGATCTAGCAACAGATAAATCATGTTCCAAAGTTTTAACTTTATCAAGCAAAAGCATGTTCTCAGATTTAACATTGTTCAAAAGATCATTAGCATCAATTAGTTTAACAAGAAAATTTTTCTTTTCAAGCTCAAGAGAATCAATTTTCTTCAGGCCAAGTTCTACATTCATAGCATCCCTAGCAGCAATTTTGCAGAGTTTATTGTAGGCCTCTTGAAGATTTGCATCCTCAGAGAGTTCCCCATCAGAAGGGTTCTCTTCAACAGATATGCTTTCATTGACTACAGCAGTAGCAGTGAAAGCAATGAAGTTTCCATCCTCATCACATCCGGACTCATCATCGGAAACCTCATTATCGCTAAGGGTTACAGCCATAGCTTTACCCTTAGTCCTTAAGAATGTAGGACATTCAGATTTCACATGACCATACCCTTGACAACCAAAACACTGAGGACCCAAAGAATTATTTGAAGACTGACCAACTTTTTCTTTTGGTTTTTCAAGGTTATTAACTTTAGTGGGATCATTCTTCCTAAAATTTCTAGGTTCAGCAGTGTATGTACCTCTTGCCTTTCTATTGGTATTTCTAAGAAAGTTTTTGAAATTTTTGGCAAGATAGGCAATCTCTGTAGCAGAGAGCTCATCATCAAATCCACCACCATCAACATCATCAACTGACTTAAGAGCCATTGATTTGGATTTGTTCACTTTAGGTAGGTCAGACTCATAGGACTGAAGAGATCCTACAAGCTCATCAACAGGGGTGGAGTCCACATCCTTGCTTTCAGTGATAGCAGTCACTTTGGGTCTAAAGTTTTCAGTTAAGGATCTAAGTATCTTCCTAACAATTTTAGGTTGATCATAGACTTCACCCAAATTAAAAGCAGAATTGACAATATCATTTAATTTAGCATAGAATTCATCAAAAGATTCATCATCAGACATTCTAATGCTTTCAAATCTAGAGGTCAATTGTTGCAATTTATTGATCTTAACTGCCTTTGTACCTTCATGCACAGTCTAGAGGATTTTCCAAGCAATATGAGCAACCTCAACATTAGAGATCCTCTTAAATTCCTCCATGGAACCAGCATTGAAGATGACATTTATAGCTTTGCTATTGAAGCCAGCTGCTTCTTTTTCAGAAATTTGCCACTCACTTACAGGAGTAGTGGGCTTCTCCCATCCGTACTCAACGGAATTCCAGACTCTCTCATCAATGGATTTCAGGAATGCTTTCATCCTTACTTTTCAATAAGCATAGTTGTTCCCATCAAAGTGAGGAGGAACAAACAGAGAGTGTCCATGCTCCATGACAACAGGGGTCAAGGATCAGCTCAGAGATTAAGAAATCTCCAACAAAAGAGTTATCTGCTCTGATACCACTTGTACGGTTTTAGACCCCTTAAAACACAACCAGATTGGTTAGCCTAGATTAATTAGCCAAGTTGTTACTTAGTCAAATTATGCAATTCTAGGTTAAAGCAATCAAATAATCATATCAAGATATAAAGCAGCGGAAAATAAATGAACACAAGATATGATGACCCAGGAAACCACACAGTAAAAACCTGGGGAGTATTTGACCTAGCTATCCTCAAGGTAAACCTGAATGCACTATGCGAAAGAATCGAAGTTCATACAAAAGGACTACAAGCTCCCCGCTTGACTTCCTAATGCTACCCACCAGTAGGACTTACTGACACGACCACGTGCAAGCTCTGAATCCACGGACTTCTTCTTTCTTGGATTCTCCAATCAGCTACAAGCACCTCCGCTTGATATTCTTTAAGCTTCAATGGTAGCAACCAAGTTGATCATCAAGATGTAGATAAGATCTCCAACTTGAAAACCCTAAGTTTTGTGTAAAGGAAAGCTCCTCTAGATCTCACAAGAGATTTACACAAAACAGCAATGTATGAGCAACAATACAACTGGAGCAACCTTCAAAAACGTGGCTAGGGTTTAGTTTATATACCTAGGGTAAAAACATAAAACCTTAAACGTTTAATGAAGTAGGGCTGAGTTGGAAATTCTGCATAAAAGTCAACCTGTGCGATTTTTGATCGATCGAGTCTATTCTTCGATCGATCGAGCCAGGCCGAAAGTCCTAAGTACTTCTGCAGCCACTCGATTCCAACTTTACAATAATAAACCAACTTTGAGCAAGCCTAAACAAGACTAAATACATTGTTTTGATCATGGTTTGCCAACATTACAAATTAAAGTTCTAAATACATAAAATCCTAAGACCTTAGAACCTAACATATTTGTCCCCACACCAGGCATGCCCACCCCACCTCTAGTGCATGTGGACCCCACCATGTTAGCTTCATCTCCAACCCCCTACGAAGAGGTTGTACATATTGAGCAGATACCGGCTAAGGACATTGAGCCTGTACAGATTGAGTAGATATCGACTAAGGACATTGAGCCGGTGGAGGGTTTGCGGAGATCACGACACTTTCCTATGCATGCTCCCAATTAGGGGACCGGTGATGATATGTACTTCGTCTACATTTCCCATCTTCTTGAGCTACTTATACTGGGCATTTGATTGATTATGTTAATTTAATTATGCTGTTGTGTTTGATGAAACAGGTAAGATTAGACTTGTCAGGGCATATGGGTGGAAACGAAAAGATCATTAAATGCCAAACAAGAGTGCTTATACTTTCGGCCTATAGGTGAATGGATATTTTCATTTCACTTTTATTTTAAAGTTGTATCTTTTTTTTAGAGCTCATATATGGTGGAAACGAAAAGGCCATTGAGCCTGATTGTCCCTGTGTGCTTATTCTTCATGTGTATAGGTGATTGGACTGGAATAAGCATGCAAAATGTTCTAACTGGGGAGAATCTTAGTGGCTGTGCATCTGTTTGTGGATCATTGCTTGGGGAGAATACTGGCTTTCAATGTGTTTGTTGTCAACAAATTGAGATTTTGGAGAAAACCCATAAGGTGTATTGTATTTATTGATGTATTAGGAAGTTTTTCTAGGCTTGGACTTTTGATTGCAAATGGACAAATACCTCGATTGGTATTCATTTGAAGTCAAACTTTCTTGTATTTTGATATGTTGTTAGCTAGAGTATAGTGAGTTGTAAGAGAGATTTTATGTGGCATTGTTTTTTTTTTTTTTTTTTGAGAAACAAATGTGCGGCATTGTTGATAAGCAAGAAGAAGTAATTTGATACTTTTCGTAAAAGAGTTTGAGGAGGAAGTTTATGTAGATCAATGGCACAACCAACTCCTTTGTAGCAAATCATTTATCCAAGTCTCTATAATGCTTGGCACCACAACTATAAGAGCTTTTAAGGAGGAAGACCGATTCTTTTAAAATAATCTTGAACTGATTGATAGAAATGCCAGTCCTTTTTTCCATAGTTTTGCAGCAAATGAGTGGTTGATCCAAAGATTAGAAACACTTAGTGCAATTGTTCTTGCCTCTTTAGCACTCTGCATGGTCATGGCTTCCTCCCGGAACTATTAGCTCTGGTGAGTTTTACCTTGAAGAGTTATTTTTTCAATCTTTAACGTTTTACAGTTCTTGTATAGATGCTTCAATTTACCAGAGATGGTTTTTTAAACATGCTTGTGGAGTTATATTGAGCTGTAAAACATGCGTATTAGATTCTTTATAACAATTTCTCCTTTTATTGCAGGATTTATTGGAATGGCACTTTCTTATGGTTTTTCATTAAACACGTCACTTGTCTTCTCAATTCAAAATCAGTGCACTTTACCAAATTATGTCATTTCTGTAGAAAGGCTAAATCAATACATGCATATACTTAGTGAGGCCCCCGAAGTAATAGAAGGGAATCTGAAAGTGATGATAAACTCTTGGTAAGTCACTACAATCAATGCTCTTTTGAATTTGGGTCTGCATAACTATATAAATGTGGGTATACTAGAAGTATCAATGTACACTATGCATTGACAAATGGGTCCCTTCCTTTTGGCAAATCTGGAAATTTCCTATCCTGTCATGTTCTTGATAACTCAAGTCCTAGTTTAATGGAGAGATGTCACTAATAGAAATCTGTATGTTCAATCTGTGGTTCTATTACTAGACCAGATAGGGTGTGTGCATGCAAGATTGTACCGTGGCATCTACTTTGTTTATGCTAGCACTTGCTATGCCAATGGTCATTTGGCCTTGATGTGGGTGGATATAATCTAACAAAATCTACCAAGGTGAGATGCATGATAACTGAGATATATCTTCTTGCCCATGTCACACATCTGTCTGAATGGATCTCCTATCCATAATTGAGATTCCATCCTTTTTTTTAAAAAAACAAAAACAAGTATATAGGAGTATTAAAAGGTAGGATTTTGGTGCTATGGCTAGTGTATAGGAGTATTACAAGTATGTTCTCTTTAGAATTTATATCATACTTCATCGTTATTTATCTATAATATTACTCCACTTATCAACATATAAGGCACAATAAGTTTTAATGTCCACTATAATTTATCTAAAGCATTTGGAACATGGGGCATTCTGAGTATTGTATACGAGGAGTATTTTAAGTTAAGAAAGACTCATTGGAGTTAAGTGTAGGCTTTTGCACTACTTTTAAAACTCTGTAAGTTTCGCGTAGTTCCAGGAGTATAATTGTTTGCTTTGTGATATTATTAATTGGTTAGTGTTTGTATTTTTTATATGAATGTTTGAGGGTATATTAATTCTTACAGTCTACATTTTTTTTCCCAGAAGGTGGGAGATTTTGGCTCACGCCAGTGAGTAACAAACTCGATTTAGGTTTTTAGACGTTCTTACTTTCATTATAAACTTGAGACATTTCCTCATCTATAAGGCTAATCTATTCTGTTGGGGCTTGCAGGTTCGAGAGTGTTCGAGGTTTTTACAAGGGCATTACACCAAACCTCCTGAAGTATGTTACCATTAAAAGGGAACCGGCCTCCATCAAATTGACCATATGTGGGTAAAGTTGAGATACATAGTTTGCAGGTAACTATTTTTATTTATTTATTTAATGTTAAAATTAAAGAAGGTTCTTATGCTGAGATTCTAAGAATATCAATGTTAAAACAGATCAGATATAGGCCTGATGCACCAATTGTTCTGAGGGGGATCAATTGCACATTTGAGGAAGGGCACAAAATAGGTATTGTTGGCAGAACTGGCAGTGGGAAGACCACTCTCATAGGTGCTCTATTTTGTCTAGTGGACCTAGCTAGAGGGAAGATATAGTAATGTATGTATTGAAACTTGTAGTACTCCACTGTGTAGTTGTAGTCCTTAAACTTGAAGAATAAGAACAACATGTGCTTTGTAATTGTCCTGCCATTCACTTCATAAATTGAATCTTTGTTGGGAACTTCAGTGGAGAGCATGCAAAGAAGGGACTCCCATTGGTTTCTCCCAATGAGAGTCACCAGCAAAAACTAACCGCTTGTGGATCAGTTTTTCCCACATCAATTTTGCATCATACACTTATCCATGTAATGTTAACTTTTCAAGTAATTTCAAAATTTTAGGTGTAACTTTTTCTTTAATTTAGAATAATATTACAAGTCACATCATAATTTTGGGGTTTTATTTAGTGTGTTTGGGTTTCAAGAATCTTTATATAGCTGTGTTATTTATTTTTTAGTTGGTTGGTGTCAATTTTTATTCACGGTTATTTTGTTCTGGACTTTCTATCTTTTGGGTATTAAATTTTTCAGAATTGACTTGAAGAATTTGGATCCTTTTCTGATGTTGGACGATTTTTGATGTATGAACAATTCCAATCTTATCT
This sequence comes from Quercus cerris, assembly GCA_963669245.1. NCBI lineage: Eukaryota > Viridiplantae > Streptophyta > Magnoliopsida > Fagales > Fagaceae > Quercus > Quercus cerris. The sequence goes on from OY770010.1 coordinate 8,867,590, forward strand.
TTTTCAATGTTTGAATTTTCTTTGATTGGTATGGATTGCAATGAATCCTCCCAGTGGATTTTCAAAATCATTCATCCAGGCAATTTGCAAGTCATTGTTGTTTTTGATGTCATGTACATTCGTTACTCGTGACTCATTGTGTATGGGTTGATCTTGTATTTTGTAACTACACAATAATGGACTGAAGTGAATCAAATAGATCTCATACGATCAAAGCTGACTGAATACAATCAAATAGAGTGAATAGAATGTACTAGACCGAATAGGACCAAAGTGGACCGAATAAGACCAAAGTAGATATAAAGGACCGAATAAGACCAAATTAGTGCTAAAACAAAAATAATAAGGTTACTTTCCCATATATACATATCTGCCAGTCAAACAGCTGGAAAACGATGACACTTCTAGTTAAACCACACACACGAACCTATTTACTTGCAAGTATACATATCTTAATGAATACCACAACAAGAAGTCATACTTTTGCATTCATTTACCCATACGTTGTCTCATGGGTGCATCAACTTCATCATCCCCCACAACATGAGCCACCACTTCATTCAACATTTTCGCACTCAAGGTTGCAATCCGCCTTGCATGGTCATGCTCCTCAATGGCAACTTCCAACTGATACCTTAACAAGGTGTTCCTAATGTCTCCACTGCCTTGGAGAAGTGCTAGGTGGAGTTGAGGTTGATATGTTTGGAGTTGCCAACAATGCGGACGCACCACCATGCACGTCCATACCATTACAATGCAAATACTCCATGTATGTGGCTTTTGCTTCCTTTCGATCTTTATATGATTTGTGATTAGCGTTTGGGAATTTATGAACTTGTTTGATCGCATCTAGCCAACTATCGTATATGCCTAGAACATGACCGTTAAACACAACATAGGTACGTCCCATCCCGCTCTACAAACACGAAATGGTGGAACTCCTTGCACTAGAATAGTGGATGCACCTTTTTACTAGTGGAGTCAGTCTGGCTTTTTGTAGAGGAAATGGAAACAGAAACTCAATTTTTTACTGCAATAACTCCATTTACAGTTGCAAGTAACTCGATTTATAAACTACCGAGTTTCTGAATTGCTATAGAAGTTGAGTTTTAAGTAAAATCGACTTCCTGGATATCAAGTTATGATTCACCCCCTCACCACATTTTAGAATCCATGCACATGCCTAGCTCTTTCTATGCTGAAAACCTTCAATGTGTGGGTTTCTGAAAAAGAAAGCCTGCAAGGTGATTACTTCTTAAACTTGTACCCTTCTGGCATTTTCCTTGTCACTATTGCATCCTCACCAAGCGTGCTATAGCTGTGGTCCCCTTCTTCTTTGTTATGGCACATCTCCCCTGACAGGTATATCTTGACTTACATAACTCTGTAATTACACTTGGATTGGCACTTTAGTATAAATGTGATTACTTTCTTACTGTGGTTCTGACACTATATGTGTGTCATATATATATATATATATGTAGATACACACACACATACATTCATATATATATATATATATGTATGTGCAAATATATGTAAATATACACAAAGTGGACTTTCCATATATGATCACATGTATATGTATATATATACATGTAAACATAGTATATATATAATGTATGCCCTTAGGGCACACATTAAGCCACCCATTTTTTGAAACATTTTGTTAGGAATTGCAAAAACTGTCAATACACTGAAAATCCCGAGAAAAATTTTCCCAAAAAGGATTAATTATTGTGTGCTCCTATATATGTGTGTGTGTGTGTGTGTGTGATAGTGACATTGTATACATATTGTTCCTCTATGTGTATAGATATAGTAATGTATGTATGGATACCTGGGAACATATATATAAACAAACATTGTAGGGTGAATTCCTATGATGATATATGCATTTATTCATAGGTATCAACAATGATGTAACAAGTAATCAGAGGTTTAAATTGTATGCCCCTTTCAGTTCTGAAAGGCTTCAGTGTGTGGGTTCTGAAAAAGAAAGCCTGCAAGGTGAACAAGTTTTGCTGACCATGTTAGCATTTTCCTCCTCCCTATTGCATCCTTACCAAGCGTGCAACAGTTGTGGTCCCCTTATACTTTGCTGTGGCACGTCTCCCCTAAAAGGCCAATATTTGTGTACAAATGAATCAAGTTTATTAAGAATACTTAGGATATCATTATAGTGCATCTGTAAATGATTAATTACTGTTGCATTAACATAACCCCCTATCTTCTGCATGATAACCACAATTAATTGTCCTTATCCAGGTCTGCCATGGGTCGTCATTGCTTCTACGTTTACTATGATGGGGAGCAATATTTCCACGACTTGCATGGGTTGTCCTAGAGAGGTGAGTCAGTGAAGCAGAAGTTCATTGAGTTGAAATGTGGAACACACTTGAGAAAAATGCACCGAAAGATAATGGAAGCTCTAGGGTTGGACAGGGAGTCACATAAGATATCCATCGTGTACCGTGCCCCCCAGATACTTGTGAGTACTTAGGTATTCTACAACTCAAATCCATTGGGTTGTGATGCTGACGTGGACATTATATGGATAGTAACTAAGCGGACCCCCCAGTTCATAGCCTCTGACTTGTATGTAACTGTTGAGGCTGTTGGGTTCCATGCTGGTGCAAGTTCTTAGCATGGCAGTGGGGTGGAAGAGCCACACTCATCGCCGCTTAGCATGCAGCCTTCCTTTGCCGATGCCACGCCTTTGCCCTACAATAATCAACCATGCAGTGCAGTTGATGATTTTGACGAAACCGAAGTGTTAGGCGCTACCCATACACATGACATGGGAGGGTCTAGTCACACGTATGAACATGTCCAAGCTGATATGGACAGGGGAATTGATATTGATGCCAGCCGAGATGTGTACGAAGAGTTCATTGATACTAATGGACCAGTGGATGACACGGAGGTCTTAGATGTACCACTGATCGAAAACAATGAGGAGGATTACCCTACTATAGTTCCTATCCTAGAATGGTTCACATCAAACACATGGGACAATATTAATGACCTATCACCTGCATTGGGCACAGGACATCTTACAAGTTGGCATAAAGGTGACCACCTGGCAATCGGGATGCTATTCAAGAATAAAGCCTCTGTTCAGTATGTGTTGACCCTCTTCTCTATGGAGCATAATAAGCAATACAAGGTCATCAAGTTTGACGCCAATAGGCTGGTAGTAAGGTGCATACATGAGGCATGTCTGTGGTCAATTCGGGCCATTTACAGCAAGAAGCATACGTTGTGGCAGATCAGTAAATGCACAGGTCCCCACAGTTGCTCATCCCTCTAGGTAGCGACTGATGGGCGGATGATGGATTCAAAGTTCATCTCCATTGCACTTGAGAAGTATATACTGGAGGACCTAACCCAAAAGGTAAGGGACTCGCGTAGTATGCTGCACGTAAGGCACGAGCATGATGTAACTATGTACAAGGTTTGGGAAGCCAAACAGAAGGCAGTTGCATGTATTTACGGGGATTTTGACGAGTCGTACGCAGAATTGCCATGATTTCTAGCGGCATTTTCCGATGCAAATCTAGAAACTATAACCACGTTAAAGTGTGACCCTCGTGTCCCGAGGACTTGTATATTCAACTCCTTGTTTTCGGCTTTTGGTCCGTGTATTAGAGGGTTCAGGCATTGCAGGCCAGTGATAAGCATAGATGCAATGCACCTCTATGGCAAGTACAAAGGAAAGCTGTTGATAGCAATGGAAATAGATGGTAACAACGAGGTTTATCCACTCATGTTTGTCGTTGTCGAAAGCGAGAGCACAGAGACATGGGGATGGTTCTTGGCATGCCTGCTGACCTATGTTACAGATCAGACCAATTTGTGTATAATCTCCGACAGGCATTGTGGGATACAATCATGCTCCGATGACACCGCTAGGGGCTACTTGCAACCACCCTTAACCCATCACCAGTATTGCCTCCGCCATATGTTTAGAAGGACGAGCGCATAACAACAGTTATATACAGTGGAGACACAGTCTTCATTGTTGAACATTGGCGGGGGAGATCACACCCATAGGGTTTCCCTCATGGACATGACATGCACGTGCGGAAAATGGGAAGCAAACAAGATCCCCTATTCACACTTGATAGCAGTTTATGCCAAGCACAACCATGATGCCACTGAGTATATGGATTGTTTCTACCATGTGGAAGAACGGTATCATAGCTACGAGCCGATATTCCAACCACTTAAATATAGGTTAAAATGGCCGGAGCCAGAAGAAAGGAGAATCGTGATGCCAAACCCGTGGTTGATCCGTGAGAAAGGTTAGCCGATGTCCACGAGAATCCGCAATGAGATGGATGACGAGGATAGGGAGTTGCCAACCTCATTGTGGATTGAGAATGGACCAAAGTTGAAGTGTGGATTGTGTCGCCAAGAGGGTCATAACCATCGTACATGTCCGTCGCGAAATGTGGCATCAACAAGCCATGGTGCCACGTAGCAAGTAACAATTACAATTCATAGTAACAACGGGGTATCATAAGTTATTCTGCTTTACATGTTTAGGTATTACATTATATGAGTTATAATTAAGATTCTTGGAGTAATTTTTAGATTGGAACCATGATAGTAATACCATTGTATCAAATTTAGCTACACTTTGGGCAATCTTGTGATTACTTCTTCAAGTAGTTGCAGTTAGTGTTAACTCCTACCTATTACCATTCCAAGTCTTTTGTCCTAATTTTGGTGTTCTTTCAATCTTATTGTTTGTGGTGTACTTATTCTAGTATTCATGGGGTCTCTATTTCCCTAACTGTATATGTTTTGTTTTAGATTGCTAATTGTGGCCAAGGTGTAACTGTAGATGCTCGTCATTTAAGCAGGCAAGCTTAAAGGTTCTTCTGTATCTATCAATTCAATTTATTAATTAATGTGGGTTGTGTACTAATTTTTGTGTTTGTTACTACTCAGAAAGAAGGCAACCCTGCAGCAACGGGAGGTTTGTAGTTCCAATACTGTTGCCATGTCCTATGTGGCAAAGGTGCCAGACTTGAGACGTACCACGAATGAAGTTGTTAGAATGACTAAAGTAATTCGGCATTCATACTCAGAGAACCGACCAGCTTCTGAAGAGAACAAAAAAAAAGGTGTAACTCAAATGCGTAGACTCCATGATTGCCCAAAACCATTGTTGGCGCATGTTGTCCAAGTTTCAAGTTAAAATTGTGAAGAATGTTTAAAATGTAGAATTGAACATTTTATTTTTGTACATCAACAGATTTAAATGTATAAAGGCACTTTACCTACAAATAAGCTTGTATGGATGATTTTCTTATTCACGTATTGGAAATAAGGGAATGATTAATTGATGGATGTGGTTGGAAGTAGATGGATGAGTTGTTGTTTATAGTATGGTCGTGAACAGGTCCACTTTTACGATAAATAAGCAGGCCAATACTGTATGGGTGTGAACAATGCTGCATGAAGGAAAAGTTCATGTATGAACATAACTCGATTTTTAGTTTACCGAGTTATGTGGAAGACCATTCTGGACAATTAGATTCCTCTTGGACTGCATCTGGATCAGTCCAAATATCTGGGCTGGGTGGTAAAGCCCAGTGAATAGAACTCGGCTTATATATAATCGAGTTATGTGGAAGACCGTTCTAGACATAAATTGGGTTCCTGTGATTTACACTACACATAACTTGATTTAATAATAATCGAGTTATGCGGACGTAACTAGATTTAGTAATAATCGAGTTATGTGGAAGACCCTTCTGGACACTTAGATTCCTCTTGGACTGCATTTGGATCAGTCCAAATATCTGGGCTGGGTGGTAAAGCCCAGTGAACAAAAATTGACTTATATATAATTGAGTTATGTGGAAGACCATTCTGGACATAAATTGGGTTCCTGTGATTTACACTACACAGAACTTGATTTAATAATGGAGTTAGGTGGACGTAACTTGATTTATTAATAATCGAGTTATGTGGAAGACCCTTCTGGACACTTGGATTCCTTTTGGACTGCATCTAGATCAACCTAAATATCTGGGCTGGGTGTGGAACAATAATGCATATAACTTGGTCCATGTATTATCAAGTAAGGCTGATAGTAACCCGATTTCTTTGGTATTGAGTTACGTGCAAGCCGAACAACACCACATGGATTCCTTTAAAGTCACACTGCACACAGCATGGATTCCTTTGAGTTACAGCGCACATAACTCGATTCTGTAATAATCGAGTTATGTGGAAGACCAGGCAATTTGCTAGACACTATTTAGTACTCAACCTATGAAGAATCAACAATTCAACTTCTCAGCGAAAAGCACCAGACTTTGGAGAACTAGAACAATGGCTTCTCAATGGCGGAGAGACAATGAGGATGGTCCTGCTGATCTTACATTGTGGTCCCCACACTTTTTCAAGATTATTATGCCTTAAGCTCTTCAAGAAGGAAAGCTTGTAAGTATACTTAAATTCATGATCTTTTTCTCTCTGAAAATCATTTGCTAATACACGTTGTCCACTTGATCTTTTTTTTTTTGTGATTCTTTAAAAAATTTAGATTTGTTACATGTAGTCATAAAAACTTCCATTTTGCAATACGTATGTTACATTTGAAGAAGAAAACATAATCACATAACAGAGTGCTTTTACCTCAAATTACTTGATATAAACGAAAAATCAAACAGGGATAAGCACATGGTACAAATTGAGGAAAAGAAATATACAGAGCAAGAGCAAAATAGAATTTTTTTTGAAAATGTGATAGGGCTTAAGTATCTTCCTTGAACAATTATAATAGGAAACCCATCAATATTTGTATATGCTAGTTGTACCCAAATGTGAGGGAGAATCGTACCCAAATGCACTGTCTATATGGTTTTTGTCTACTTTTTTTTTTTTTTTTTTATTCATCCAACAAGTACCAGCTGCTAAGACTACTAATCTTTACAAGCATACCTGACCTTAGCAATAATTAAAAAAAAAAAAAAATACCTGTTTTAGTTTTGGCAATATAATACTGCCATTGGTTTTAAGCTCATGATATGATAGACCTTTATGCAAAAATTAACAAAATATTGAACTCTACAGATACCAAAATCAAAAACAGAAATATGCAACAAACAATTTCTGAAACTCATTCAACTAATAGAAATTCATTTCACTAACATCATCCTCTTCATCTCATTTGTTAGATTTTGTGTTAGATTTCCTGTAATGGTAGCTACACAACGAGAATATATGTGAACTCAAATGCATGTGTTTATTTACAAAGCCTGCATTTATGTTGTGGAGATTCTTTTTATAGCAGATTCCAACAGAGTTTATAAGCAAAAATGGAGTTGATTTGTTAGATACGGCCTTTCTTACGATTCCAAATGGTACAAAATGGAAAGTCAAGTTGACAAAACATGATGGGGGGGTTTGGTTTCAAAATGGTTGGTGCGAATTTGCAAACTGTCATGGTCTAACCCTGGGGCACTTGCTAGTTTTCAGATATATTGGAAATTCACACTTTAATGTACTCATTTTTGATGTCACTGCAACAGAAATAGACTATACTTTAGATGACCAACTCCAAGTTTGTAGGATGGAAGATGAGAGTGATGATAACTCGGTTGAAATCATGGATGGCTTTACTAGGGGAGAGGGTTCAGGTTTGAATCTTACATTTTTGTAAGGAATTGGTTGATTTTATTAGCCAGTTTACTATTAATTTTATGAGCATCACTTCATATTTTCATGTCATTTCAGGATCAGCTCATGGGGTTGGAGGAAATCGAGTAGGATGCACAAGCAACCCGTTAGTTAAACTTGAATCTGATTGCAATGTGGATAATGTGTCTTCCTTACATGACCAATGTCCTAAGAAAGATGGTGGTGTAGCTGAAAATCTTGTGAGAGTCAATGCTTTTAAATAAGAGAATCCCTTTTTCACTGTTACCATTCATCCATCATACATTGATGGCAAGAATCGTGCGGTAAGCTTTCAGCTTCACATATTGTTGGGTTTTAGAAATACAACTCCCACTAACTTTGATTTTTCATAGATCAATTAGAAAGCTTGTAGCAGATACTTGTTGCTAATGATTTGCTTAGTTGTGTTTTTAGGGGAAAAGATGTATATATATTTAACAGTATCATCTGGATACCAAATAGCATCATCTTAGGTTCAACTATTTTTGAAATATCTTTTATTATTTTTTGTACAGAGTTTACCCCAGGGCATTATCAACTACTTACCAAGAGAAGGCTTTACCAAGGACTACACCAAAGGAAGTATACTCACTGTGAAGCTCCAGGTTGTGGACCGATTATGGCCTGTGAAGTTATACGTTTATGAACGAAGTGTGGGTTCATCTTGTGTCATATCTGCTGGTTGGTCTGCATTTGTGAGGGAAAATACTTTGCAAGTAGGAGATGTTTGCGTATTTAAGCTGATCATAAGGGACAATGTTGTGTTAAAAGTCCACATTTTCAGATGCCTCGATTAAGTAGTTATGGTGGATGCATTTGTCCGTAATGTGTTATAACCCAACTTTGGATGTGTTTATTTTGCAACTACTATGTTCATCCCTTTTTTTCCCTTTTTGTTTTTGGAATGGATTGTGGCCAAGTTTGATGTTTTGTTATATCTATAGCCCTGGCATCCTGTCCTGTTTAAAAGCAAAGCTGACTTGCTGTGTAATTTAGTCATGCCCTCCTTTTTAAAGTAATATCATCTATACTAGTTGCACATCTGATCAATATTTGTTATTTTGTTCTTAAACTGTGACAAAAGTTTTACCAAATTGTGATGAAATTAGTTACGACACTATATGCCCATTTCCTAATGTTGGGCAATTTTCTGGCCTCAATGTTGGTAAACATGTAGTTTTAGTATCTTAAGAATGATTAACTTCATGACCAAAAGCTCTAGGTCCCTTGGAGATTCCCACTGTAAATAAACCTCAAGTGTCTATACCTTCAATGGACATTTTAGGTCTTGGTGTTCATGAAGAATTGAGTTTACTAAGAAGATTGAACTTATGTCATTGATGTCAAGAATTTCAGAAATAGCAGATCGTATGATGCTACAAGCTCAAATTCACTTCAACATACTAACTTCATGCAATGCAATAATTCTTTTGCATCTTATGGTTCCTATCTATTCAATCTCAACCATGTGTTTCTATTATCATTGAAGGTTGTTGACTACACCAAATCAGTAATCGTGGCTGTAATTAATAAGTGTCATGCTAATATTTTCATGCTTGTAAAATCATTGTACTCAAGATCTACTCAACAATTTGGTGTTCTCCCTTAGTAGTAGGAGAAAAATTTCAAACAAAAGTTAAACAACTTACAACTCCATATGGCTAGACTTTCTTCTTAAATCAAGATTTTTCAATAAAATACTTGTCAGAAATCTTTCTGAATGTTAACGAATCAAGTTTGAACAACCAACCACTCCCTATAATTGGCTGGGTTACAACTTTAAAAACTTGAAAGCCACCTCAATGTTTCTCTTGGAAATACTAATCAGTGTCAATTGAGTTACAGTGCTCTTGACACATCATGTATAATCTTTTTTTTTTTTTAATTCTTTTTTAATAATTCCAGAATTATAAGGATGACTACATAAGCTCTTGCAATTAAGTTTTAAACCCTTAGCATTCAATTAAGCATAAGAAAGATTTCAGTTAAGCTCTTGCAAAAGAAAGATTTAAATGTTGGGCTATTTTCAATTAAGCAAAAGAAAGATTAAAACCCTTAGCATTCAATTAAGCTCTTGCAAAAAACTCTCTCTATGACTGCATAAGAACTTATTTTTTATTTTTATTTTTTTACATACTCATTTTTAAAGAAACGCCACATCAAATTATCTATTTTACACTACATTTCATTAAAATATAAGTTGTAAAAGTTTTACCAAATTGGCTGGAATTAGTTATGACACTACCAGAAAATAGCCCAAAATTGAGGCCAGAAACCCCCTGTTGAAGAGAAGGTTTATTTTGACTTTTTTTTTTTTTTTTTGGGTTCTCATCTTATGTTATTCACCATTCCGGACACTTGGATTCCTCTTGGACTGCTTCTGGAGCAGTCCAAATATCTAGGCTAGGTGGGGAAGCCCAGTGAACATACCTTGAGTTATATATAATTGAGTAACGCTGAACATAACTCATTTTCTTTAGTATCGAGTTATGTGCAAGTCGTTCTACACATAAATTGGATTCCTGTGATTTACAATGCACAGAACTTGATTTCAAAGAAATCGGGTTATGTGGAAGACCGTCTTGGACACTTGGATTCCTCTTGGACTACATTTGGATCAGTCCAAATATTTGGGCTGGGTGGTGAAGCCCAGTGAATAGAACTCGACTTATATATAATCGAGTTATGTGCACAGAACTCATTTTCTGGAGTACCGAGTTATGTGGAAGACCGTTCTGGACATAAATTGGATTCCTGTGATTTATAATGCACATAACTCGATTTCAAAATAATCGGGTTATGTGGAAGATGACTAGACACTTGGATTCCTCTTGGGCTGCATCTGAAGCAATCCAAAATATCTGGGCTTGGTGGGGAAGCCCAGTGAACATACCTCAAGTTATATATAATCGAGTTATATATAACTGGATTCCTGTGATTTACACTGCATATAACTCGAGTTTTTAATAATCGAGTTATATGCACATAACTCGATTTACATATCATCGAGTAATTCTCGAGATATGTGATTACCCACCATTATAAAATCTCCCCCAGTTTTGCAGAACTTGCAGCTGTTCGAAATTACATCTTCGATTGCTCTCGCTGCATCCAGCTGGAATCGACAATTTCACGTGCAAATTCTTCGAAGATTTTACATAGTAAGTCTTTTAACATTTTGTTGTCTTTAAAATTACACATTGGTGGTGCGTTATTGTCAAATTTTTTATTGATGCTTCAAACTTCATTGTCTATGTAGATTGTGATAAAATTGGGTGTTTGGCTAATTAAATGCATTGTTGTTAGTAAGGTTGCTTATCTTGTAGGTTGTCTTCAACTAGTCTCCTTCCACAAAATGAACTTGTCAGTGGTGCCATATGTGTGTGGTAGTCCTTATGCTGTTTGTATGTCTGAATTGTACATTGTGCAATTTAATGTTTTTTGTACAAGTTGGTGAAACTTACAACATGTAGCTAGGAATTTCGAAAATGTATCAGGTCCTACATCCACTTGTATGTTTCCTGTATAAAATTAAGTGACATTATTGATCATTTTGACAAAATTCAATATGTTAACAAATTGAATGTTGGCTCTTTGAGTTCAACTAAAGTTTATATACTCTAGGTCTCTATCTTCAAATTACAGGTCCACTTGGACCAAAATGCATTACATTTATTTAACAAACTAAACAACTCATGAATAAGAATATTGTTTTTTCACTGTGTTGTTGTAGACTGCTCTAGACAGTATATTGTATGGATGATTTTATACATATGGTAGTGCGTTATATTTGGCAATTTTTGTTCTCTACTTCAAACTTCATTGTTTATCTCTTCGTAATGCGATATTTGGTTCTGTTTTTGTTTGAGTTGATCGTGTTTCCATTACTAACCATCAGTTAGTTATGGCTTTGAAGAGAGCTAAGAGGGGAAAATGCAAAGCTGCATCCGAACCTGAAGTGGTGTTTATTCAATTAAGGTTTCTCACACCCGAAAATGAGTAAACCTTTGAAACCTTAATTTAGCGTAGGCATATTTAGGGAGAAAGGCAAATCAATCTACATGAACTACATCCTTCTGTCCGTGAGAATCTATAGCCTAGGCATTGGTTGTCCCCGTGTACAAACATACAACCCCCTTCAGCTGACTTGATTAGAGAATTCTATTCGAATCTATTGGTGCATGAGGATCTCGGTGGTCACAAGGTGGCATCGTCCATACGTGGTGTACCGTTTACAATAACTAGGGAGCGCGTATCTAAAGCTCTTGATGTACCTATAATTTGTACACCTACTTATCCATACTCTATATCTCCTCGTGTTGATGATGTTATGGATGTCCTTTATGGACGATCGTCACTCGGGGTTCTAACCGAAGTATTAGCTCAAGTGAGTTGACTGAGCTTAATTATATCTTCTTTAGGATAGCTTGTCACAACATTTTCCCTATCTCTCATATCCATACAATCCCTGTAGACAGATGTTTCTTTCTTTACGCCATCGTCACCAATAGTTCCATTTGTTTTCCTTCCCTTTTCATCGAAACCATTGTGGAGGTGCGTAGGAGCAAGTATAAGAGACATGGTTTGTTTTTTCCAGTTCTCATCCATAGGGTCCTCAAATATTTAGGATTAAATAATTTTCCTTCCCAAGAGTTGGTTCACATCCAAGCCCCTATAGGAGCCAAATTTCTGAAACAACGAAGTGCCCAAAAGAAGGTTGTCGACCCCAGTGTTGGTCCATCTAAGAGACCACGAGTATGGTCTACTACTAGATATGTTCTAGATGAGGACATGCATGGGGATCCCATAGCTGCTGCTGCCGAGGATGGTGATGATGAGGTAGATGTTGACACTGCTGATGCAACACATACAAGCCCTCTTCCTCCCTCTCTTCATGCTATGATGGAGACCATTATGACGACTCAGGCAACCCATGGGTAGCTTCTACATGGTCTTCTTGCCGAGGTTGCAGCTCTCTGAGCAGACTTAGCTGACAATAGACGTCCTATTTCACCTTTTCCACCATCTGACTCTTGATGATTGCCATTGGACATTGTACCCAAGGAGGGGATGAATTTTTTGTAGTTGTTGTAGCATATTTGGAGAATTGTATGACAGTTTTATGAAGTGGCTTTTAGCCAATTGTATATTTTGTTATTTTAGTGGCAGTTTGAAGAACATGTTATCCGTGGAAAGTAATTTGATATATGAATATGATGGTTAGTTTCATGCCCGTCATTACTATTATTAGTATTATTGAAATGGTTCTAATGTAAGAATTTTTAATGTTATTATGTGATTCTATATAATATTAAGTAGATCCAAGTCAGTGTGTGAATAAGATTTATTTCATAATTCTGTACGGCACTCATGTATTATTGGATTATAGTAATTATTAATATAAATTGAAGGTTTGTGAAAGCACAATTGGTTTACGGGGTTTGATGTTGACGATGAACCACCTAGGAGATTTTCCTTGGAGCATTGACTCAAGCTATATCTTGACTTCAGGCAACTGTTTTTATTGGAGGTTTTGCTTTTCAGTCATATATTTTCCACTAATTGGATATTTTGTCGCTCTTAAATCAACAATTATATTATTCTGAATTTGGTCCCTGCCTGGACTGTACCTCATGCATCATATTTTCATTACAAAATTTATTGATGAAACCTTGCAGTGCAAACTCGTCCAAAACAATAAATGCGACACTGGACACGACCTCATGCACTCCCGCATTAGGTCTAACGGTTTATTTTTAATCAAATATTGAGTGTATTGATTTCACGCTACAGTAATGAAGTATACAAATGTTAATCTTATAGAATGTTAATCTTCATTGTGTTGTTCAACTGCTCCATGCATTGCACGCGTTAGCGACTAGTAATAGTCATAATAACTATCCAAAAAAAAAAAAAAACCAAGTCATTCCAAAAAAAAAAAAAAAAAAAACTATCCCACGTTTATAGAGTAGTAAATTAGTGAAAGTTATGATAAGGGTATTTTAGGCAATGTATTAGTGAGAGTTACAGTTGCATTGTTATCGGATTGTCCCTTAGTTTTGTCTTTACTTAAACATAGGGGTGTGGGGGCATTTTTGAAATAAAATATAAGGAATCCAAACAGGAGAAGCCCTTTACATAATACTATAGATAACAGTGAGCTGAAGATAATAAAAACCGTGAAGTTTAATGTTTTTGTGAAGGACCAAACACAATTAAATAGATATAATAGTGAGCTCAAGCCACCAACATCAAAGTTTTGAGAGCAAAGTGGTGCTTTCGACCTGTAAATGTTTATAGGACGCGATTGTTTGAGAGCTTAGTTTCAAGGTTCAAGATGGTTTTACCATGTGCAATCTCTTCTAACCAACAGTCACGGATTATGGGAAGAGTGTTTTGACTGGCATCCTTGAAAATGACCAAAAATAATAAACACCTTGATGTTTAATATTTTGTGAAGGACCAAGCACAATTAAACAGATACAATAGTGAGCTCAAGCCACCAACATCAAAGGTATAACAGATATGCTATTCAATTCTAGTTGGGCTTCGCTTCAAACCGGCAAGTCTTTGACCATGATGTTTGATCGAATAGTCGAGTAAGTAGGTATTCCAAATCTGCAGTGTCATATTAATTGGCTACGATTACAAGAGAAATTTCAGTGTTTCAGGCTGTGGGGCTGCGTAATTTGTAAGAGTGATGGTTTTGAGAGAAAAGCGATGCTTTTAACCTCTAAATGTTTAATGACCAAAGATAATGAACACCGTGATGTTTACACACCATGATGTTTAAGCACCTTGAAAATGACCAAAGATAATAAACACTGTGATCTTTAGAATCTGTTTTGTGAAGGATTTAAACAATTAATAAATTAATATAGCGAAATTGCAACGTGAAAGACAAAACACAATTAATATAGCAAAGTTTCAAGATGACCAAGTTCGAACTCTGAACGCACGTCACCAGCCCGCTACTATAGCACCAACTATAGTCATATCAAATTCCTTCAATCGCAGCACATGCACCAATAGACGCGGCTGTTTAGCCAAGTCATTTTTGCAATTCTGCACTAGAAGTATCAACAACTCAACACTATTTCACACCCACACTCACGTGAATACATAATTGTGAAATTGGATGCACAGATGTCCCATTTACATCTAATGTTGCAATTATTGCCCACCTTTGATGTGACATTGGGAACATTTAAAATCTTGTTTAGATTGCAGTGTTTTTCTAGCATGTATTGACATGACAAGCCCTAATAACTGAAATTGTAATGCAACTGACCATGAAATGAGGTTATAAATGCACCAGTGATATAATGTTAACTTTCTACCCCGCTAACTTCGTAGATTGATTAAGCTATGAGTCGCAATGTCTCAACATCAAATTGTACAATGTAAAACAAGTTTGGATTTACTTTAACAAATGCATCATCACAAGTTCCAACATATCAACAACTACATACATACATAGACCATTATGGAGGGATATGGGTTGGAAAGAAGAGAGATTTTGTTAATATGCCAATATACACGTACGAGAATCTTGGAAGCGTCGGACAAATTATGGTCGGAAAACCTACAAAACTAAGTATAGGTACCACCGCAATAGAGTTCACTGTACCAGAACCAGTGGAACAACCATGGTCAACCCTATACGAGAAGAGGTGTGAGTTAGAGGTGTATTGTCGATGGCATGGGTTACGAGTTCCTAAGGCACACTCAGCCAAGTTACCTAGAGATGAACCTGCCAACATACTTGCTTGTCTTGAACAAGAGAACAATCAAATGCAAAGGCGACTAGATCGTTTTCACATAATCCAAAAAGCTAGGAAGCATCTAAAAGGGAAGGCGCAACTGCGAGCCGTCAGGTCTATTAATGAAATTACTGCGTTAGATGATGAAACAAATATTTCAGACTTCTCAGATTCAAGCAATGATGATTTCCAAAAATTTCTACCTACGAACATTAGACGTTGTTGTTAATGTCTACACATTATGTGTAATACATAATGTTGTTGTTAATGTGTGACAAATGATGATTATGTACGTTGAAATTTTGCAACTCTAAAGATTAATTGTTCTTTAGTTTTGGCTAAGTTTATGTGAAATCAATTTCTCATTTCTTCCATGTTGTTTTTTGTTGCTACATTCAAGTAATGTGCTTTGGTTGGACAATGTCCTTTGCTTTGTAATGTAGGAAAAACCGTAGGAAGTGAAATGCCTCCAAATTATATTTATTGTACATTACTTGTTGGAAATTTTAATAGATTCAATACATATAGACTCATCCAAACCACATAGACCAACCGCACATATGATTCAATAATACGAATAATTCATTTATATGAGTTGTTTGAGTCGCGGTATCATACACATGTATCCGTGTATATTAGTTCTTATAGTGTCCTACTTTGTATAGATACATTACATAAAGACTCGTCCAAACCAGACTAACCACTCACTCACTGAAAATCCATATGGCTCACACAACACACTATCACAACGATATTTGGTTTGCTTAGAAATAGGGTAAAGGCCTAAAAGCCTGATCAACCTCTAAAATGTTTCATTCAAGTTATTGGTTTGTTGTAGCATTGCTCTAAAGCTCCTTAATATTGCAATTGTGATGATCGGAAGCCATTGATGTAAAACTTGGAAGCATAGTTTTCTTCATGTAATTTTACATTGATGTTGAGAAAATATAACTACATTTTGTACCTGCAAAGACTCCCTGAAAAGTTTGTAAGGGAATATAGGGATAAAACTCTCCAGTGTTGCTACATTCGCTGCTTGTAATACTAGCATTTGGCAAGTGAGATTGGAGAAGTCTAACACAGCCCTACACTGTTCAGCCAATTCATGTTCGCAGTTCTGCATGTGCTGCTCAACGGCTCGGCACTGTTGAACCCTGTTCAGTCATATCATCCATGCTCACGTGAATAAACAGATATGCAACATTTTACAATGCACTATTTTCAAGGATGCTAAGGATCCCTCAAAAGTGTAAGCAAAATTTTGGGGGTGAGCTATCCACCATTGCTACACTTGATTAATGCAGTTCTGCATGTGATGCTCAACAGCTTGGCACTATTGAACCCTGACCACAAGTACCCATCCTCAATCATGTGAATACACAGATATGCAACCCTTTGCAATGCACCGTTTTCGAGGAGGCCGAGCATCCCTGAATTGGTTATGCATCAATTTTGGGGGGGAGCTATCCACCATTGCTACACTAATGTTCGCAGTGCTACATGTGCTGCTCAACCGCTTTGCACTGTTGAACCTGTCCAGTCATATCACCTACACGCATGCCAATGCACAAATATGCCTTTTTTTGCAATGCACCATTTTCAAGGATGCAGAACATGGCTAAAAAATTTATGATACATTTAACACAACTCAGCACTGTCTCGTCAAGTCATTTCAGATGAAGCACAGGAATGCTGAATAGTCTTCAACAAGACATACCAAACTAGTTAGAGAAAAGTCTTAAAACCACACCCATCAGATATAAACCATACTAGTGATCAAAGTCCCTAATTAAATATAAGCATAAACATCACTAGTTTAAAATTTAAACATGTTATCCTAGTCCAAACTCTGGTGGTCAACCATGTGAAATATTGAGACACTAAGCATAACAGGCTTCCTCCCGATCGCCTTGAAGACACAGACATCTCCTTCTTCTAAATTATTGTGCTTTCGAAAATGCAACCCATCTCTTCCCGAATCTCATTGTTGAATATGTTTTGATGGAGGGTAATAGCACAAGACATTGAAGTGTGACATTATGATCACATTATGTATAAAGGCTCACCATATTATGCGGCCGTGAGATACCCATGAAAGAAGGATTTTTAGGCTTGAACTTTTCGGTTGCTTGGTGCTCTCTCTCTTCCTCTAGACATGCTAGAAATTTTTTTCAGAACAAACTTTTCTCTGACTTCATGTTTTGTGGGTCTGTACATTGAAGTTTGCTTATAATGAGTTTGTATCATCTTTATCTAAGTCTATTATTTCTACCTGATGATCTTCCAATTTACAATTCTTCTTAGGTGGATATTGAATCTCAGTGGCAGTCTTATCAAATATAAGAATATGGAAGCTTGAATTTCCTTCATATTTAAAGACTAAAATATAACCATGACAGATAGAATGGTATTCAACAAAATCCTGCCAACCATTACAAAACCAAATGTTGTTATCAGCTTTCTTTAATCCCACTTGCCAATAGGAAGCAATGAGTGTAGCTACAGTGGATAGCTTAACACTGTTGAACCCTGACCAAAAGTACTCATCCACACTCATGTGAATACACAGAGCATCCCTGAAAAGTTTATGCATCAATTTTGGGGGTGAGCTGTCCACCTTTACTACACTAATGTTCGCAGTGCTGCTCAACAGCTTCGCATTGTTGAACCTTGTCCAGTCATATCACCTACACGCACGTCAAAACACAGCTATGCATCCTTTTGTAATGCACCGTTTTCAAGGATGCAGAGCATCACTGAAAAGTTTATGATACATTTAACATAGCTTAACACTGTCTCGTAAAGTCATGTCAGATGAAGCACATCAATGCTGAATAGTATTAACGTGAATAAATACGCAACCTCTTTTACAATACACATCACCAGCCCACTGCTGTAGCACAAGTTATAGCCATATCAAACAGCTACCTCAATGAATCACATACACCAACAGACGCCATTCTACAACCAAGTCATGTTCACTGTTTTGCATGTGCTTCTCAACACCTTACCACTGAACAATACTGTAACGACCCAAAGAAAAGCGCTAGCCACATCTGCGTTATACCTCAAAAGGACTAATCACAATTAAGGCTCTTTGTAGTTGTTAATAAAGCCTAGATCTACCCAGTAAATACCTGATGTGGGACTCATCACACACCTACACACATCACACAATCAATCAAATTGAGGCATCACAATCTCCCCTACTTAAATCCCTAACGACCTCGTTAGGGCTCACTTTGTGGAGTAGTATCTCCGAGCCCACACGGGGTTATTGTGCCAACTCTGATACCATATGTAATGACCCAAGGAAAAGCGCTAGCCACATCTGCGTTATACCTCAAAAGGACTAGTCACAATTAAGATTCCTTGCAGTTGTTAATAAAGCCCAGTTCAACCTAGTAAATACTCGATGTGGGACTCATCACACACCCACACACATCACACAATCAATCAAATTGGGGCATCACAATCTTCCCCACTTAAATTCCTAACGCCCTCATTAAGGCCCACTTTGTGGAGTAGTGTCTCCGAGCCCACACGAGGTTACCAAGTTGGCTCTGATACCATATGTAACGACCCAAGGAAAAGTGCTAGCCACATCTGCGCTATACCTCAAAAGGATTAGTCACAATTAAGGCTCCTTGTAGTTGTTAATAAAGTCCAGATCTACCCAGTAAATACCCGATGTGGGACTCATTACACACTCACACACATCACACAATTAATGAAATTGGGGCATCACAATCTCCCCCACTTAAATTCCTAACGTCCTCGTTAGGGCTCACTTTGTGGAGTAGTATCTCCGAGCCTACACGGGGTTACCGAGCCGGCTCTGATACCATATGTAACAGGTCACGACCCAAATCCATGGAACATAAATTTAGATGCATGGCTAACTTGCTAATCTTGCACAACTCAAAGTAAAATTAATCCAAAATAATTTAAAACTCCAAAGAAACAATGCTCTTAATAAATAACCTCTTACAAAAATCTAAACTCCATGAATTACAAAATAAGGATAACTAAAATTCTATAAGTCTTCAAGTAATATAGAAATCGCCTACAACTTCCACGCTCAACCTTGCACCTTACAGAGCGATCAGAAGGTCCTATATTCCCAACTACACTTCAATCTGAAAAATAGTAATTGATGGGGTAAGCCACATCTAGTAAGTAATTATACAGTATACACAACAGAATAGAGTCAAGCAACACACGAGTATTTTGATTTTTCACAAACTCATTTAATGATATCAAAAATAATTATTCCAAAACATATAATGAATCACTTAATACATATGTAATCACATCTTAAAATCATTAGAAATCACATACATAAAATTGATCAGAGCACAGTGTCACATATACACATCACATATTCTCACATATAATCCTGTGAGTGGATACCAACATCTAACCACTGTTGGTGAGGGATCAACACATATTTTCACATACAATCCTGTAAGCGGATTTACACATATACCTGATATATTTGATCAATTCCAAAAACACTTATTTTGAGTCACATATCATAAAACACAATTTACACAAAATATAATAATTTACTTGATATTAACAATTTCTTTTCAAATACAAGGGCATATCAAAGATCACAATGTCAAATAGAACATAAATCAAAGGATGCTTGACTCTCTTAGGGAATGAATAAGAATTGAAGAGTTTTTATAAATATTTTTACAATTTTTGAGTAAATTTAAAAACCCAATTTGCTAAAGGAAACATCTTAAATACCCTTTGGAAAATAAGAATATGACTTTGAAATCACTTAATTTTAAACAAACTTAAAGGGCAATAACCTTTTTAGAAAACTTACTTGAAACTCAATTCTTTTCTGAAAATCATTTAGTTTAAAAATCATCTTTTAAATGAGATTTGGACATTCAAAACGTTATTTAAAATTCGAAGTATCTCTTTAAAACATTATTTAATAGTCGAAATTTCTCTTTCACTGATGCAAAAATACTTTTGACAAACTTTAGAAAATATAAGTTTGAAATACAAAACTTTTGAAAACTTTTAACTTCTAAGAACCTAATGGACAAAACTTGTGCATATTATGCATAATTACTTACTGCACTTGAATCACTCTGAAAGTCCAGCCGAAACAACCTCCAATAGCCTCAAAATACTCTTAAATAAGACCTATATTCAATCATAGAAATTACTTAATATCCTCCACAAAATGTAAAACTTATTGAATTGTACAATCAGATTCACTAGGAAAAATACTTTGCTGAATTGATAACACTTTAACACTAAATTAAAGTTTCTCTAACTAATAATAATCCCTGGCATTAATTGAAACTCATATTGCCATGAGGAAGGCAGTAGCCAAAAATATCATTGACCTAGAATTTAATATAAAACCACAATGAAAATGTAAGAGCCATATACCTGAATAGATATTTGTAATCCATGGCTTGGTCACACAGTGGGCAACCTAGCATTTTATTATATAACTCTGATGAACACATGAAGGCCATCTCCATGAATAATATCTTGATCCATGACTCAGTCCATGGATTACAAACGGTGGCCCAAAAAAATAGAATTATATCTATATATATATATATATATATCCCAACGAAACAACATTAAAGGCTTAAAGCCATCCACGTTCAAGCCATCTTCTTTTATTTCCAAATTGCAACTATCTCTAAAGATTCAGCAGCTTTTGGATTAACCTTATTGAGGTCTTTAAAGCCATCCTCTAATATATATATATAACCCAAGAAAAACGATAAATCTACCTAACATATATAGCCCCAAACGTTAAAGCCATATTCATAATTGAGATTTGAAATTCCATGATAAGATTCTAACTTGTTAATTCTTTGTTTCTAATGGAGAGAAATCATACCTTGAACAATCTGATTGCCTCTTCACTTGTATGTGCTCTAAACTCCAAGGTAAAACACATCTTAGCCTCCTTAGTGATGAAACCCTAATTTATCTTTTCCTCCACCTTATATTTTAAGGCATCAAAGATGTGGGCTTGGTAGGGTAGTGGGCTGGAGTTTAAAACCCATTTAAGCTTATCTCTTTAGTCTCTAATAAGCCTATAAAACATCTTCCTCTTTTATTTATTTTATTTATTATTTTAATTGTCGCACCAAATTGTATGCACCAAAACTTTAATTTTCTAACCTATTTGTAGCACCACAAAATTGTCTACTCCCATCTTACTATGCACACACATAAAGTACCTCAACTCTATAATTAAATTGACAAGGTATAGTGATAATCATAAAATCAAAATTGGGGTATTACAGTATGTGTGTGCATAGTAAGATGGGAGTGGATTGTACAGTTCAGTGTTAAAGTGTTAAAGTGTTATGATTTTATGATTGTACCCCAATTTTGATTTTATGGTTATCACTGTACCTTATCAATTTTAATATAGAGTTGAGATATTGTATGTGTGATGCCCCAATTTGATTGATTGTGTGATGTGTGTGGGTGTGTGATGAGTCCCACATCGGGTATTTACTAGGTAGATCTGGGCTTTATTAACAACTACAAGGAGCCTTTATTGTGACTAGTCCTTTTGAGGTATAGCGCAGATTTGGCTAGCACTTTTCCTTGGGTCGTTACAAATACAATGCCGAGTCATATCATCTTTATTCACGTGAATACTTTCCCTTACATATAGTTACATCAACGTGAATACTTGCCCTTGCAAAACCCCTATATGAAGTCCCATTTACATCTACCCTTACAAAACATCTACACATACCGAAGTCCTATTTACATCTACCCTTGCAAAACATCTACACATACCGATCTGAAGTCACATTTTCCAATGCCAATGCACAATTGGATGCTACCTCATTTTCCAGATAACTATAGAAGGGAAAGAGATTTCGACGAGAGGGAATACTATGCCGGACTGCGGCGGGAGTGGGACTTTTGCGTGAACGAGTCCAACGCTCTGCACGATAGTCTCCTAGGACTCGGAGTGCCTCTTATCGACCGTAGCTTGCTTGCACTGCCACGACGAAACATGCACCAATATGAGTGTGCAGTTACTAAAATAAAAAAAGAAAACAATCTTATGATACTCTATAAGTCCAAGTATCACATGCTACAACTGGCGAAGGAGCTGGCCACCACAACGAACAGGCAACTCACTCCAGCAGAAAGTAACAATGTTCTCAACTATGAGGACTACCTGTTAGAATGAATGCCTATGTGGTGTGTGTGTTATGTTTAAGGTTAAGTTAATAATGTTAGTGTATGTTATTTTAAGTTTCTATGTTATGTCGTAGGTGCTTATTAAAAAACGTCATGTGTGGGAATATTTAACTTTTATGCATTATGTGAGAATAATCTAGATTACGAATAACGTCCATGCTCCTCACAATCAATAATAAGGTTTACATAGTACAAATGCAACAAGGGTGACACACATACATATAAAACATAGTTAAGCAAAATAGTTCTCCAATAAAATCTAATTACACCACGACACGATTACTCTTTATCTGACATCTCCGCGTCTGACTGATAAATGGGACCAGCAAGAAGTGATTGTATGAACTGTGCATGCTCGTACCACCCTCCCTCCACTGACTCTCGAATCTCGACTTAGGTCTAATAACGATTAAGACGTATCTTCATTCGATTATTTTCTTCTCTTATGCGGTTCAATGTTTTACAAAGTTTGTCGATCGTGTCTCTAGGCATTTGTGATGCGAGTCGCCGAGGTACTGGTAACTTAAAACCAACCAGCTCATCATAAAACATTTGTTGTTCACAAAATAACCAAGCCCACTCCTGTCTCATGGTATTTTGAACATAAGCACTATTTCGTAGATTCGGATTGATTGGATAGCTGAATTCATCTTCCAATATCCAACAACGACCCATAGCAGTGAACACATCATGAGGCCTATAGAGTTGTAGGTTGCCAAAACCAGACATTGACGCTGAATACAATAACACCAAATGATCAAGTTAACAATGTGCATCAACTGTTGGTAAATAATGTAATGCTACGTAAGATGGTACACGACAAAGAAATTCATAAATTTGTATACTATTACATGCTAAAAATGAAATACTAACACTAACACGAACATTTGACCATGTGCAAACACATTGTTGTTAATGTCTACACATTGTGTTCAATACAAAATGTTGTTGTAAATGTTTGACCAATGATGATTATGTGCAATACAAAATGTTGCTATAGTAAAGATTTCATTCTCTTGTGACCAACATTTACTACAACAAACAACCAAAATCACACCAATGTACTTACTTCACACTCATTCAACCAAAAAAATAAAAATTCAGTATAATATCAAATGAAAATATCGTTGCCCTAAAATTCTGGTGTGAGTTTTTTACCTGAGGTGATACAAATTTCAGTTGAGTCTAAAAGCAGTTGTTGATCTGAGCAGAGTGGAATTCAGTTCAGCGGAAGCAAGACACTTTGAATGGGAGGAGGCGTGGAGAAATTATACGAGAATAACTCGATTTTACGGAGTTCGAGTATACTTTATAACTCGATATTACAGTAATCGAGTTATATTAAAAGCCATATATCCATATGCCTGACAAAAAGAAAGTCTAAAATAGGTTTAATAAGAGCATAACTCAATATCTAAATAGTAGGTTACATAACTCGATTAATATAAAATCAAGTTATTTAGGGATTGGAAAAAGAAAATGCCACGCTGGACGTCCAGCGTAGCACAAAGCTGAAGCTAACTCGATTATAGAATAATCGATTTATTCACATAACTCGATTTTAGTATTATCGAGTTACAAAACAGTGACATTTCCCTATTTAGTTTGGGAAAGGGGGAAAAATGATGTTTAATTTGTGAGAAAAGGGCATTTGCCCATTTTGTCCCAATTTAACGCCAATTTTTCAATAGGTTTCTCTATATCATTTGTATCATATTGACCAATGCGTTTTAACTTTAAACAATGACATCTTATTTTCAAAACACTATTCATGAATTTCATTAGAATCTAAAAAAAATTTCAAACTTGTTCAGCTAAATTTCAAATCAAGTTTTGAAAACTGTCTATATTTTGACATCTAGTTCTTTGATTTCAAAGAATGTCCATGCGTGCTGAGGGTCCTTTTATGAAATGTAATTTTCTATTACTTAGAATCAAAATATGACATTGTTTTAGTTAATTTACAAAATATTAGGGTAATTAAAGTTTCTTCTCAAATGCCGTACCTATATGTTCAACATGTTACCTTAAATAGCCATGACAATATTAAATAGCTAAGCATGTTAAAAGAAGAAAAAAAAAAAAAAAAACCATATATCGTATGACAATATTTTAGTTCCTAGATTTTTTTTTTTTTTTTTAATAAGAAATACGTTAGTTTTATTAATATGAGAAAAGATACAAAGCATCCTGAGTCACAAAGGACTTAATAAAAGATGGAGTTTCTTCTATCCATGTTACAAAGTTATCAATTCCTTTGGCATAGTGTGCCAAAGTATGAGCTGGTTTGTTTCCTTCACGTCGAACATGCTGCACTCGTGATTGTCTGAAGTTTTGCAGCTTAAGGTGAATGCCTTCTATGCAGTTTTCGATAGTAATCGGTACCGTGAACATGTCTGCGAGAGCTCCTGAGAGAGCCAAGGAGTCTGTCTCAAAGATGGCCTCCGGTAATTAATCCAATGTCAGTGGCGAAAGAGATTGCTTCCTCCATTGCTTTGGCTTCGGCTTTAAGTGGTCCCAGCAGTAGTGGCACATGCTTGCTTAAGGCAGCAAGTACTGAACCCTCATGATCACGCAGGACGACTCCAATTCCAATTGACTTGGAATTTTTGAAGACTGCTGCATCCGTGTTAACTTTATACCATGGGAAAGAGGGAGGAGTCCACCGTGAGTCATCGGTAGTCTGGGGCTGAAGGCATCTGAGATGTGCTACCTGGAAATCCGCAAGTAGAGTTTGGGCTTTGTATATCATCTCCTCGCTGGATTGTCGTGGAGATCAAGTCGAGACTTGTTTCTAGTGTATCACATGCACCAAGTCAACGTGACAATTAGCTCAAGCATATTCTTCCTCACGTGTTGCATGAAGACAAGGTGCCATAGAAAATCCATAAACTCCCTGTAGTGGACTCCTCTAATATCAAGTGGTAGTTTTGTTTTTTCCCATGTCTCACGTGCTCTGTCACAATTCCAAAAGATATGTCCACTAGTCTCCTCATGCATGGCGCAAGCTTCACAAGTGGCTTCCTCTAAAACTTCACGGTGGTAAAGATTAACTTTGGTGGGCAGTATATTGAGGCAAGCACTCCACGTGAAGGTTTTGATTTTGTTTGGAATATTGAGGCTCCAAATGGTGTTCCAAAACAAATGATGATCCTGGACATTTGATGCATGACCTTCATGGGCTTGAGAGGATAAGGATAGAGCTAGCTTATAGGTACTATTGACTGTGAAAATACCTTTTGGATGGTAGGCCCAGATAAAACGATCTTTGGCGTGACTGCAGCTACGTGGGATACTGAGGATTGCGTTAGCATCTTCAGGAAGAAAAATGTGGTTGACCAAGTCGAGCTTCCACTCTCCTGTCTCATCATCAAGAAGGGTACATACCCATGCATCCAAGGGGATTGTGTTTGGCTGGGAGATGGGCCGAAAGGTGGATTGTCTTGGGAGCCATTTGTCAAGCCAGACTTGTGCTGTTGTGCCATCACCAATCTGCCATCTATATCCGGCTCTAACCAAGTCTTGGGCAGCAATGATGCTTCGCCACGCATAGGAAGGTTTCAGGCCCAGTTCTGCCTGAAGAAAGTCAGTGTGTGTAAAGTATCAAGCTTTAAGGACCCGATAGACTAAAGATTGGGTGTTTGTTTGCAGCCGCCAACCTTGCTTGGCTAGGAGTGCCAAGTTAAAAGCTTTTAAATTACGAAAGCCCAAGCCACCTTCCTTTTTTGGAACGCAAATTTTGTCCCAAGATAGCCATGCTATTTTATTATTCCCATTGGATTGGCCCCACCAAAATGCTCGAACCATGCTAGTCATTTCATCACAAAGTGTGTCAAGGAGTTTGAAGACACTCATGGTATAAGCCGGAATTGCTTAAGCCACTGCTTTTATGAGAATTTCTTTCCCTGCTTGTGAGAGCATTTTCTCCTTCTAACCAGAAAACTTGCTATCTAGTCTTTCTTTGAGAGCATGGAAAATGTTTTTCTTTGATCTACCCACCAGAGATGGTAGCCCCAGGTATGTCTAATTTTGCTCAATGACCTCTGCACCAAAGCGTTGTTTCATCACCTCTTGCATGTCTTGTGAGGTGTTGTGGCTGAAGAATAATGAAGTTTTCTCACAGCTTATTTTTTGGCCCGATGCTTGCTTATATGTCTCCAAAATTTGTACTAGATGGTCACAGTCTTCTTTAGTGGCTTGACAAAAAATAATACTATCATCTACAAAAAAGAGGTGTGATATATGTAGGCCTTGTGGGGAGGCTGCCACTCCTTTGATAGATCCTATAGATGTGGCCCTTTGAAGAAGAGATGAAAGTCCCTCTGCACAAAACAAGAGTAGAAAAGGAGAAATTGGGTCCCCTTATCTCAAGCCCTGAGAGGAGACAATGTAGCCACGAGGTTTCCATTTAACCTGATTGAGTAAGTAACAGTGGTAACACATTGCATCATAAGGTTTACCCACTTAGTACAGAAGCCCATCTTATGCATTATATCTCGAAGACAGTTTCATTCTACTCTATCAAAGGCTTTACTCATGTCAAGTTTCAAGGCCATCTCCTCATTTTTTCCATTTCTTTTCTGGTTTAGGTGGTGCATAGTCTCAAAAGCAGCTAAGATATTATTAGTTATTAAGCGTTTAGACATAAAGGCACTTTGATGCTCACTAATAATCTTAGGGAGGAAGTGTTTTAGTCTGTTTGCAATAACTTTAGAAGCCAATCTAGATATGACATTACTCAAGCTTATGGGTCTGTACTGTGTTATCTTTGTAGGATTTTTTATTTTTGGAATCAAGATAACATGAGTTTCATTAAATTTTGGGGGAACAATGTCAAAATTTAGAAAGTCAAGTATAGCCTTAGTAACGCACTCACCAGATAAAGACCAGAAGTGTTAATAGAATAGTGGGGGCATACAATTAGGACCAGGTGATTTCTTTGGGTGCATCTGTTTAAGAGCTTTATGGACTTCCTCTGCTTGAAATGGTTGGCATAGAAACCTGTTCATGGAGTCAGTCACAACTGGTTGAATTGTCGCAACAGCAGCTGTTGTGTCTGTGGGTCCACTGGATTGGAAAATATTGGAAAAATACTCCAATACGATCTTTTCCATCATCTGATCATCTTCATGCCATGTTCCGTTATCATCTGTGAGGCCATGGATGGCGTTTCATTGCTTGCAGTTTGATGCTTTTTGGTGAAAAAATGATGTGTTTCTATCACCATCAGTAATCCACATATGTTTTGCTCTCTAGTGCGACATTGTGTTCTTGGCATCAAGCTAGCAGTTGAGTGCTTTACGGACTTCATGAATCTGTTCAACATGTTGTTGTGGGTTTTGTTCAAGGGCTTTCAACTCCTTTTCTAGTCTTGTGGTCTATCTTCCTACGTGTCCAAACTCGGTTTTATTCCATGTTTCAAGCCTTTCTCTGCAACTGTCAACGCAGTTTGTGATCGGGGTGCCAATGGTTTTGTATAGGCCTTCCATCCATGCCTCCTGGACTACTTCATTACAGTGAGGATCACGTAGCCATTTGCCTCGAAGCAGAATGGACGTTTAAATCGAGGTCGGTGGTGTCTAGAAGATGGCAAGGTAACTACGAGCATTGAGTGGTCAGAAGTGGACATAGAGAGGTGGTGTACCATGGTACCTTGGAAAAGAGATGTCCATGAAGTTGTAGCAATTGCACGGTCTAAGTGGATACAAATTTTGCCTTCCATAGGGTGGTTTCAGGACCAAGTATATGGTGAGCCAACAAAACCCAAGTCAACGAAGCCACAGTGATGAATTGCTAAGCGAAAGCGATCCATCTGTTTGGCTGGCCACAAGCATCCTCCATGCTTTTTCATTCGGCTGACAATCTCGTTGTAATCGCCGAGACAGAGCCATGGTAAGTTGTTTGAGAGCTTTAAGGATTCAAGCAAAGTCCATGTCTCCTCTCTCTTATTTGTGTCAGGGTGCCCATAGATATGTCACAAGCCTATGTTGTCATAAATGATATGTCACTTAAAATTTCATTTTAAATTTTGTTTATACATTAAAGTATTTGGTTGAAGACTTGAAGGTTCTTCTTTCTTCTTCTTTTGTTTTTCTTCTTTTTTTTCTTTTTCCTTTAAAATTGTTTATACCTATCTTCTCTAGTATTCAATGAGCGCTAATGGCTGGTTGTATTTGGTACTTGGCAGACAATTTGGACATTGGAATACTGGTGATGACATGCAATAATTTCGTGACTTAGATATTGTGGACTTCGTGGGAACCGCCTTCAATTTTATACCGAACTATTTTAATGAAAAAGATAAGTATGGCATATATATAATTTGAAGCATAACACCTATTATAAATATATATATATATATATATATATATATCAATTATGATTAGAAAAAATATATGGTTCACCTTTTGTTGGCCTAAAAAGGGGAAAATTTTTTAAGTGACGGAAAAATTGAGATCTCTCCTTTCACATTTTTAGTAAATCCTATAATGAATTTAATAAGTGGATCTTACCATGAATATGAAAAGAGAAAGTATCATTCTCCGTACTCTGAGAGTACCTAAGAATTACTCCTAATAAGGAGTGAAATTAAAAAACAAAAAACAAAACAAAACAAAAACAGGGGTAGAATTAATAACCTACTAAATAGAATGTCGATCCACACCTTAGAATGTTGTTTAATTATAAAATAATTAAATGGGTAATTCTCAAAATAATAATAATAAATAATAATTAAATGGGGGGAGATTGCGATGCTATACCTTTGTATTATTTTAAATGTATACAGTATACAGTTGCAGTACACTTGTAGCAACCTGATTTGCCCAAAATGATCTACCCTCTTCTTGCGGACAAACAGTGCGAATTCAAATTTATTAAACAACAATGGCCGTTGGATTAATTCGTATTAAAAAAAAATAGTGTACATTATATACGAATGAATATTTAGTTGGCAACGTATAATAATAATTATTTTAGTAGGCCATGCTAATAAGGTGACGATAATATTCTTCTAAAAAAAAAAAAAAAAGAAATAACAATAATGAAGCAAATCATATGAAAACAACTAAGCAGGAGAAAAACGAATTAATGACTTTAAAATTGTGAACATTTTTTTTTTTTTTTTTTTTGGAGAAGGATAACAGAAAAATTAGACGTCATTGAGTATGTGCCTGATTATTGTGACATAATTAATACATATTATAGTGGCAAGATTATTGCTTTTTTCCCCCCAAATTAATCAACCTCATTGATAGTTTTTGTTAGACATGTTATAGACTATAGTTCAATTAAGTGACATAAATTAATTGTAAGCCCATGTATTTATAGAACAAGCAAATTAACTTTGGGTTAGTCTATGACTAATTTAAGGTTGGTCAAGTACTCTTTAGTATATAAATTTACATTAGATTTATTGTAACACAAGAATTTAATAGATATATATGTAGTCGTCACCGTATATTTAAGTCGTCAAGTCGAGCTACTTAAACTTTTGTGTTCACTCTTTTTTCATGCTTTTGTTCATCATTCAATCATTACTCAATCACACAACAACTTTAACATCACAAATTTTTTATGTTTATCATTTGGCTTAAGTAATTAGAAAAAAAAAAACAAAAACAAAAACAAAAGAAAAAAGAAATACAAGACCTATATAAAATGCAATGCATCTCCTATATATTCTCCTTTCTTTGCCCTCTTCTTATTTTGTAGTAATAAATGTTACATTTTATTAAAGAAATCACTTCATTCTTATCAAGGGCTTAAAATGCATGGCTCCGATAGTACCTAAGAATTACTCCTAATAAGAGGTGAAATGAAAAAACAAAAAAAATAAAAATAAAACAAAAACAGGGGGTAGAAAAAGAAAAAAACTCTCCCCAGTAGGAGTCTCTCTCTCTCTCTCCTCTAGTAAGAGCTTTTCCCCTCTCCTTTTCTGGCAGAGTTGTTCCTTCCCCTTGTGGGGCCTCTCACCCCCTGATATACACCTTCCCTCACTATGGAACAGGAGGTTGTTAATAGTCTTCAAAACCTCTATCTCACTAAGGAAGAAGAAGCAGAAATACCAATCTCAAATCATAGCAGGGTAGATCTTTTAGAGGAATGTTCTCTAAGCCTGTTTGGAAGGCTACTTTCAGACATACAACAAAACACAAGAGCTCTAAAAAGCACACTTAGGGCGGCATGGAAGATGGGATCGGAGCTAAGAATAATTGAGGTAGGAAACAACACTTTTCAGTTTAAGTTTGGCTCTCGTTACCAGATGGAATGGGTGGAAAATTGTGGGCCATGGAACTTTGAAAACAATCTGCTACTTTTATGCAGATGGAAAAAGGGTCTCACATCTGAAAATATTGTTTTCACCCACTCCCCTTTTTGGGTACAACTATGGGGCTTACCTTTTGAGCTCATGTCTAAAGTGGTTGGTCGAGATATAGGAAATAGCATGGGGTGCTTTATTGAGATGGACAAGCGAGCTAACCAGTCCGATCAAGCGAAATTTTTGCGCATAAGAGTAGAACTTCCAGTTGACAAGCCACTTCGGAGGGGAGGAAATGTTGTTGGTGTAGAAGGTGATAAATATTAGGTTCAATTCAAATATGAAAGGCTCCCAACGTTTTGCTTCTTTTGTGGTAAGATGGGTCATGACAATAAGCATTGTAAAGCTGGCTTGGATAGACAGAATGCTACAACCCAATATGGAGAATGGCTAAGGGTGTATGGCACTTCTAAAGGAGGAAACAACAGGTTGAAAAGCTTCTCAAACAGCAGCCATAATACTAGCGGTGATAACCGAGGTAGTGAAGCAGGCAAAACTGTTGAAAATGTGCTCCATTCTACTCCAGCATCACACGACATGGAAAGCACCAGCAACGGCAATGTGCAAAGCTCAGAAAATTTTAAAAATTCAAAGACCCCTGGCATGTCAGACCAGATGATGGGATGTGACACACAAGGCTTTTCGAAGTGTCAGGGAGTAGTAAATGGGGTTGGATTAGACAATTTGGAGGTAGGGAAGCAGGTTCTGAGGCAAGAAGTGGTCCCACGTGATGGGGGGGACTCCACCTGCCCCTATGGAAATCTCTGGAACGCGGGAATGCATAAGTGATGGGTTATCTAATTTGGGCCAAAGTGCACAAGAAACTTTTGAACCACCTGAGGTAACAATCCCACACAAGCCAAAGAAGTCATCCCAAGCTTATGAAGCCAATAAAGAGCAATAGCTAGATCAGAGGCCTATGAAAGCCCAAGTTGGAAGAGGCCATATAAAAAAACTTGCTAGAGAGCAAGGTCTAACCCAAGGTAAGGACTCTAAAGCCCAAAATTCAATTGTAGGATTTAAACGTCTAGGGTCTCAAATTTTCTCAGAATGTGAAGAGAAGGTAGCTAGAAAAAATAAGTGTGAAGGTCTGGCCGAAAGTCCCAATGATGAGAATATATCGGTAGTGGCTGCTATGCAGCATCGCCGGGAGCCATGAATTCGTTAGGATGGAACTGCCGGGGGCTTGCGAACCCCCAGTCAGTTCAAGCGTTGCACGATCTTGTGTGACAATGGGCTCCCAAAATAGTTTTCCTATCGGAAACTAAGCTAGAAACTAGGCGTATAGAAAGAATTAGAGATCGGATTGGGTTTGTATATGGTCTGTTTGTTCCGAGCTGTGGTTGTAGTGGAGGTTTGGCACTCCTCTAGACAAGGGATACTGACTTAGAAATCAAAAGTTTTAGTAATCATCACATTGATGCGATAGTAATAGAGACCCATGTTACTGATTATATAATATCTTTGTGTTGCAGGCAACAAGGGCTTTACATTCAAAGTGGGTCTAGGCCAATTAAATTCAAGTCCAATTGGAGCAAGAAATCAAAAGAAATTTGCACCAAATCCAAGTCCAATTCGGATTAGGATTCCAACCTGCACATCAGTTAGTATTTTTGGCATAACTTTCAGCTCAGATATCCAACCAAGATGATTCAAGTTGGGCTGGAACGTTAACTTAAAGGGATACAACTTTGTAGTTTACCAAAAGTCCGAATTCTGAATTTAAATGTGCCAAAATTGTCGATTAAATGAAGCCTAAAAATCTGAAATTTTCTCCAAACGAGAATTCAACTTGTTATAGGATTCCTTGACCTATTTAAAGGCTCTTTAGGGTAAAAAGAAAAGAAGAGAAACCTGAGAGAGAAAAGGGGCTGCCGCATAGAAGAATTTGCTTTTGGGAGTCTTTCAAAAGAGGAGTATCTGCAGACAAAGGCGAGAGCTTCATGTTGATCAACCAATGCAGATGAAAGACATAAGTTTTATTTGTTTTCTTTTCAATTTTATT
The DNA here is from genome assembly GCA_963669245.1 of Quercus cerris. NCBI lineage: Eukaryota > Viridiplantae > Streptophyta > Magnoliopsida > Fagales > Fagaceae > Quercus > Quercus cerris. The sequence continues at coordinate 8,900,600 of OY770010.1, forward strand.
ATGAACTAAATTTTATTTTCTAGAGCATTGATGTAGTCTAGCAATGAACACACAATTTATTTTCTGAGTTATTTTATTTTTAATATTTCTATGATTGAGTGTTTTATTCTTATTCTTAATGCTTACTATTTTTTACAAATTATAGTTTGATCAATTGAATTACAATGAGACCGAGAGGTGATTTGTTATTTTAGTTCTAGAATTAAACACCATTAGTTGAGCGAAAGTAGAGATGCTTTACCGTGACTAGTGTGATTTTTCAAAAAATTCAAAGTACGTAATGAGTCTCCAATTAATTAAATTCACATAGAGATATGGAATTGTTAGTTGAAGATATGTTTGATATTATTCGAGAGAAGATATTGAATACTTAAGGAATTTTTAATCATCAACGGGAGATTATTAGAATTTAATAATTAGGAAGAATAAATTGTGTGGGATTTGTTAGGTGAAATCAACTGCTCTAGATCCATTCTTATCATATTTTTACACTTTTAGATTTTTGCCCTTTGTTAATTTTTTATTCGTAGATTTATTTTTATCAAATAGTTTAATTTAATTAAGATAGTAGAACATTTCATTTATTTTCGATTTTTCCAAATAGTAATTAATTTAGTGAATTTCGGTATTCAATAACATAGTTAATCCTTGTGGGTTCGACATTCGTTTTCTAAAAACACTTTACTACTTGTTACGATTTTGTGCGCTTGAAAATTATTTTACGCGAACAAGTTTTTGGCACCGTTGCCGGGGATTAACTATTTGTTATTGGTATTGATACTAGCTAGATATTTACTACTTTGAATTTTATTTTATTTAATTAAAAAAATTAATTAGGTGCATCTGAATTTGTTTTCTTTCTTTTCAGGAATTAGAAATGCATGTCCCGATCTAAACCATTAGAGCATACACTCTTTGATCCTGAAATTGAAAGAACCTTATGTTAGCTCAAGAAAGAAAAGAAGAAAGAGGCCAACACATCTCTATCTAAGATGGTCGATCAAGAGCAAAAGGCGTTAAGGGATTATGCTATGCCCTCGGTAAATGGAGCTACATCGAGCATAAGGAGGCCAGCTGTTAGGTTCTAAAGATTTAGGATTTTATGTATTTAGAACTCTAATGTGTAATGTTGGCAAACCATGATCAAAACAATATGTTTAGTCTTGTTTAGGCTTGCTCAAAGTACGTTTATTTGTAAAACTGGAATCGAGTGATTACAGATTTATTGGACTAAATCTGCAAGGCTCGATCGATCGAAAATTAGACTGGATCGATTGAATCACGTACAGATTTATTTTTCGGCAAAGTTCTAGTTCAGCCCAAACTCTATTTAAACGTCTTGGGAATCAAGTAAAACACTCCTATATATAAGGAAAACCCTAGAACTTTTTTTAGAGTTTTTGAGAGAGGGAGATTAGAGTGCCTCTTGTGCCTCCTTTTATTTTTTAGGGTTTTGTACCCAAACCTCTCTAAGTCTTTGTTGCTCATATTTGCGGTTTATATGAATCTCTTGTGAGATCATTGAGGAGCTTTCCTTCACATAAACTTAGGGTTTTCAAGATTGAGATTACTTCAACATCTTGATGATCAACTTGGTTGCTACCATTGAAGCTTAAAGAATATCAAGCGTGGGTGCTTGTAGCTGATTGAAGAATTCAAGAAAGAAGGAGTCCGTGGATTCGGAGCTTGCACGGGGTCGTGTCAGTAAGTTCTACTGGTAGGTAGCATTAGGAAGTCGAGCGGGGAGCTTGTAAGTCCTTTTGTATGAACTTCGATTCTTTCATAGTGAATTCAGTTTTGCCTTGAGGATCGGTGGGTAAAATCCTCCCCAGGTTTTTTACCGGTTTGGTTTTCCTGGGTGATCATATCTTGTGTTATTTATTATTCTGCTGCTTTATATTCTTGATATGATTGTTTGATTGTTTTAATGTAGAATTGCTTAATTTGACTAAGTAACAACTTGGCTAATTAACTAGGCTACTCAATCTGGTTGTATTTTAAGGGGTCTAAATTTTCAATAAGTGGTATCAGAGCGGGTAGCTCTTCTGTTGTTGATCTTTTGATCTCTGAGCTGATCCTTGACCCCTGTTATCATGGATAATTTGAAGTGTCTTTCTGCTCATGCTTCTGCTGATTTTATTGATGTCTGTGATGATTTGAATAAAAAGGACACTATTGTTTCTGTTGATTTTTTTGATGCTTTTGAAACTCTTCGTAAGGAATTATCTAAATCTTTGAAAATTTCTAAGAAATTTAAAGAAAAGTTAAAATTGGCTAATCTTGAAAAAGAGGAATTGATAGATTAGATGAATCTAATAAAAAGAATGAATTTTTGAAAAATCAAATTTCCTCTCAAGATGAGAAGATGAAAAGCTTGGAACAAGAGTTAGTTGAATCTAAAGCTAAAATTAAAGATTTGACTAGTGTCAAGCCTGCTGTTGATAACAGAAGTGTTTCTGTTTCTCTTAAGCCTAAAATTGAGAAAGTTTATATCCCTTCTTTTAAGAGGAATAATAAAGAAAAGACTTATTTTGCTAGGTTAGACAAAGGTAAAAGTTCTGATGTAGACGCTGAAGTTTCTACACCTAAGTCTAAACCTACTGTTAGAGAGCATAATAAATCTGTTTTTGTGCCTACCTGTCACCTTTGTGGTGTTGTTGGTCATATTAGACCAAACTGTTCTTTGTTGAGGCAAAAACCAAAATTTGAGACTAGATTTGTGTTAGGAATACTGATGTTCCTAAATTTGTTCCTGTTTGCCACTTTTGTGGTGTCTCTGGTCACATTCGTCCTAATTGTTATAAATTGAAATTTAAGCATTCTGTATGTCAATCTAGGATATGTGATGATATTTCTCCTGCCATAAGTCCATATAAATTGTTTCATATTTTTTTGAAAAATTTGAGCTTGTTGGCTTGTGAAAGGAATTTGCAGGATTTTAGTCTGTCTCAGAAGATTGGTGTAATCCCTCAAATACACTCTGCTTCTCATGGATTTTCACCTACAAAGCCAAAGACTCGTGCTAAATGGGTGAGAAAAGATTCTCCAAGGTGAGTGTTGCTAACTTGTCCCTAATTTAATTCTTTCAATTATTTGTGGACATGTTTTGTTTTTGTTTTTGGTTGTTTTGTTTTTTAGGTTGTTTTTTTTTTTTTTTAAATCCAAAAACATTGAAAATTTTCAAAAAGACAAAAATATTTTATTTTGTGTCTTGTTTTATTTTTCTTGAGGATTACATGAGTTATGATGTCTCTCTCTTGATTTAGAACATGCTTGACATTGTGGAGAAACTTGAATGGTTTGTGCCTAAGCTATTTCAGATTTTGTGTGAGTATGTACTAGTTTGTACATGTACTCATGAGTTAATTAAGAAATTGATATTTCTTGTTTATGTACCCTTTATAGCTTAGTTAAACACTGTCATGCATTGCATTTGCATTGTTCATTTAGCATAATGTGTGCTTTTTGTTTTTGGTCATAAAATTTTTTAAACCAAAAAGATTTTTGTGTTTTGTATTTCATATCATGGATTTGAAATCAAGGTTGGCCACCTTATCTTTACATAACAAGTTTATGTACCTTGTTTAGCTCGAATGAGCTTAATTATTGCACTTTACTAGTTGAAACTTTGTAGTGCATGTTGTGTGGGAAAGATGTTTATGGTGTTTATCACTTTGTCTTAATCTTGAAGTCACATGTTATTTGACTGTCGGACTTGATCCTTTTGAGAAAGGCATAAATAACCATCTCACCACTGTTCACTAGCCAATCATGAACACTTTAGTGCATATCATAAGATTTTGTGCTCGAGAAAGTGTAGCACATGCACAAAAAGAACATAAGGTGATACCTCAACTTAATTGCTTAATACTTAAAATTGGTGTGTACTATTAGGCTTGATGCCATCTCACATAATTAAAATTGGTGTGTATTATTAGGCTTGATGCCATCTCACATAATTATAAGGCAAAAATACAAGAAACTTACATGATTGCAAACTTATGTTCTAGGAGATGTGGGAGTTATAGGATGTAACTCTTTAGGTGATAGTCTCTTTTGAATTCTATGTGATGGATTTTGTAGACTTTGTGATTGATTGCTATTCACATATCACCTCACATGTATCTCAACATTTTGCTAGTTGCACACACTATACAAGTTACTCTTTGTTAAACTTGGTACATTTTATTGTGTGTGATCTTGTTGTGGCCATCCAAGATTAAAAGTTCCTTGATTTTAATGCAAAATGTGTATAATGTTTGCGCTTTGAGGACAAATTGATTGAAAATCTTGATTTTGAAATATCTGGGTTAAATTCAAGTGTTTTTGAAAAACTTTTCATCTTATACTCATGCATTTTTTATAAAACAATGTGCTTTGAGGAGTTTCTGCATTAAAATGCTCTGTTTTTCAAAAATCTGATTTTTTCAGACTTTCAATCAATCGAAATTGCGATTAAAATTTTAGGTTTGACTCTGCCTGACTCAATTGATGTTCGATCGATTCTTGATCGATCGAAACTGAAAAATTTTCAGTTTCTATGTTTTTGACCAAAATTTTTTATGCATCATTTGTGTTTAGGATTCACATGCATTGCATTGTTTTTGTATCCATCTTATAGTTTTGCAGTCATATCTCTCATTGTTTTCACACATAGCATACATACACTTTGCTAAATTGGGTACTCAACTTGATTTAAAAATTGATTGATTAATTTTTGAGTTTTGCACATTCTAGTATATGCTATTTCTTATGTGTGAATTGTAGAAAATATTTTTCTTAAGAGATATGATGGATAATCAATGTGCAAATATTTTCTCTGCTCGTGTAACTGTTTATGGGTCACATAGTGCCATGTTTGCATTTTATTGAAAGAGAGAATATTTTTTCTTCATGTGTATCCTCACCTTAGTTTTTATCTTTGGTCCTGCTTGTGAGGATGTACCTGATCCTGTTGGTGCTACTGCTGCTGCTGCTGATTTTCCCCCACCTCCTTCATTTTTCCCCAAAACTGTTTTTCTCAAAACTTATTTTGTTTTTCCTATTTTTGATAGGGGGAGAAAAGTTTTTTTAACCTGTGTTGTTCATAGGGGGAGCTGTCTCTATTTTCTATAGAGTTGAATTGTTTTGTGTCACCTTCTTTCTCTATTTTCTCTTATCTTTTGTTGCGTATGTTAACTGTTTACTCTTTGTATAAGTTGTCTTTATCAATACATGACAAAAAGGGGGAGAAATAGTTGATATGTGAGAATATGTGTGGAAAATACAAGAATGTTATGTATAGGGGGAGTTAACATTTATGTTATGTTTAGGGGGAGTTAACATTGTTTTAGTTGTATCTAACTTAGGGGGAGAGTTAGTTTGCATATTTGTTGATTTACTGTATTTCTGTCACACATGCGTTTATGCGTTTGTTGAGTGTTTCAGGAAATATACAGGTTGACTCAATTGGGCTGCTGTCTACACTTGCAACTGATGGATAGTAGTTAAGATTGAATTTGTTGTTATGAGCATTATTTTTGTAATGGGTTTTTTACTTTGTAAACTTTGAGCTTTTAGTTTGTGTTTTGTCACAGATTGCCAAAGGGGGAGTTTGTTAGGTTTTAAAGATTTAGGATTTTATGTATTTAGAACTCTAATGTGTAATGTTGGCAAACCATGATCAAAACATATGTTTAGTCTTGTTTAGGCTTGCTCAAAGTATGTTTATTTGTAAAACTGGAATCAAGTGATTGCAGATTTATTGGACTAAATCTGCAAGGCTCGATCGATCGAAAATTAGACTTAATCGATCGAATCACGTACAGATTTATTTTTTTACAAAGTTCCAGTTCAGCCCAAACTTTATTTAAACATCTTGGGAATCAAGTAAAACACTCCTATATATAAGGAAAACCCTAGAACGTTTTTTAGAGTTTTTGAGAGAGGGAGATTAGAGTGCCTCTTGTGCCTCATTTTATTTTTTAGGGTTTTGTACCCAAACCTCTCTAAGTCTTTGTTGCTTATATTTGCGGTTTATGTGAATCTTTTGTGAGATCATTGAGGAGCTTTCCTTCACATAAACTTAGGGTTTTCAAGATTGAGATTACTTCAACATCTTGATGATCAACTTGGTTGCTACCATTGAAGCTTAAAGAATATCAAGTGTGGGTGCTTGTAGCTGATTGAAGAATTCAAGAAAGAAGGAGTCCATGGATTCGGAGATTGCACGGGGTCGTGTCAGTTAGTTCTACTGGTAGGTAGCATTAGAAAGTTGAGCGGAGAGCTTGTAAGTCCTTTTGTATGAACTTCGATTCTTTCATAGTGAATTCAATTTTGCCTTGAGGATCGGTGGGTAAAATCCTCCTCAGGTTTTTTACCGGTTTGGTTTTCTTGGGTGATCATATCTTGTGTTATTTATTATTCCGCTTCTTTATATTCTTGATATGATTGTTTGATTGTTTTAACATAGAATTGCTTAATTTGACTAAGTAACAACTTGGCTAATTAACTAGGCTACTCAATCTGGTTGTGTTTTAAGGGGTCTAAATTTCCAACACCAGCCATACAAGCCAATAATTTTGAGATCAAGCCGACCATCATTCAGATGATACAGCAGACTGTCCAGTTCAGGGGGCTGTCACAAGAGGATCCTAATGTCCATATTGCATGATCCTTGTGCTTATTTTCTTGTTGAGAGATGTTTTTGAGAGGTTTATATGTTGAGTGGATCTTTGGTTGAGATGTGTGTTGGATTGTATTCATGTTTGTGTTTTCCTTTCTCGAAAATCTGCCTTTTACTGTTGGCTCGACACCTACCTCGATACCTCCTCGATATCATCTGTCGAGCTTCTCAAGTTGTTTTTTATCGCAATCTCGACACCTCTTCGACACCTGATGGATCGATCGAGAAAGTCTCTGTCCCCTCGATAGATTCTCGACACCTGATGGATCGATCGAGATTCACTTATGCTGTTTGAGTCTTCTTTCTCGACACCTGTCTCAATACCTTGTGGATCGACCGAGATTTCTTCTGTCTTCTCGACAGCTTCTCGATACCTTGTCGATCGATCGAGCTTCTTGAATCTGCATTTGGCCTTGTACCTCGATACCTCTCGATACCTGCATCTGTCGAAGACATGTTTCCTCGATACCTTCCTCGACAGCTTCCTCGATACCTCTCGACACCTCAGCTGTTGAGAATTACTGAGGTGCCTATTTAAGAGCAGATCGCGATTTTCACTCATTTCTCTCGACCTCTCTCGATCTGTCAGTGGCTTTTCATCTCCCAAACTTGTTTTTCTCACTCAAATCTTCAACCCCACTTGGATCTTGCTCATTTCTTGCTCAAATCTCTTGGTAAGATCACTTTTCCATTCCTTTTCATGCATTTCATGTTTTGAAACCTAGGTTTTGGGATTTTTTTTTGAAAATTTTTGGGGTTTTTCAAAATTGATGAGTTTTTCTTCAAATTTTGGGTTGAGTTTGTACTTAAATGATTTCAAAATGTCATACATTGCATTTCATTTGCATTATAAAAATATTTACATGCATTTAGATGTGTGCTTTATGTTTGTGTGCTGCTAGGATTGGATTGGGCTGAGCCCATGATGTTTTTTTTCCTTTGCATGTCACATGCTCATGCATTTGCATGCATACGTACTTGTTGTTCAACATATTTGTTATATTTGAACTGTGTTGGGACTTTTCTGATTGTCTCCCTCTCTATCTTTTTCTCATTCTTTTACGTTAGTAGTGTCTATGACACCCAAACGTAAATCTACTCCTGCTCGGAACCCTCTGCGTTCTGGAGCTTCTACTTCTTCAGATACTACTCCCTTTAACATGCGGTTCCGTGATGGAGATGCTCATAAGGCATTTTCGGAGAACTTTTCTAAACGAGGTGTTCATTCAGAACGCCAAGTTATTCTGGCGGACTTCGCCGATACTGACCTTCCCTCTGTCATTAACAGTAAGGGATGGGGGTCACTGTGTGACATCCCGGTCACTTGCCCTCTCGTGCTGATATAGGAGTTCTACTCCAACATGCACGGGATTGATCTTTCAGTACCTCATTTTGTTACTCGCGTTCGAGGTATGCGCATTCCTGTCACACCGCAACTTGTTGCGGATGTGCTTAGGGTACCTAGGATAGAGTTTCCAGATTACCCCTCTTGTGAGCGTCTGAGGACTGTGTCCAAAGATGAGCTCATCTCTGCTTTTTGTGAGCGCCCTGCTAATTGGGGTGAGCATCAGTTCACATCATGTAGGCCTTTTGCTAAAGGTCCTAGATTCATTAACATGGTGATGACTTTTGTTCTTCATCCTCTTTCTCACTATAACTCTATCACAGAGCCTCGTGCTCGATTTTTGCTTTCTTTGCTTGAGCATCTTACCATAGACTTCCCTTCTCACTTCATCCGATCTATCATAGAGGTTTATCTTGATTCGGCATCCCGTGATAAGCTCATCTTTCCTTCTGCTATCACGCGGATTCTACACCATTTTTCCATTCCCTTTCCTGTGTCCGACCACTTCACACACATCTCTGCCATAGATGCCGCTACCGTAAAACGTAGTGAGGCGCAGTTCAGGTCAAGACAGCCAGGTGCCACTCCTCCCTCCCGTTCAGCGCCATCCAGATCCGTTCCATCTACATCTGCTCCTTCTTCCTCTTCGAGCGATGTATCCCTTGGTGATATTATGGCACAGCTGCAACGCATGGACACTCGCCTTGATACACTCTCTGCTGAGTTGTATAAGGTGAATGTTCGTGTGGGTCGTATTGCACGACAACAGGCAATCATGGGTGGATTTGCTCCAGAGGCTACTCCTTCACCATCTACTCCAGCAGCGTCAGATTCTGAGGATGATGATGATGATGATGATGGGAATGCTAGCTCTACCGATGAGATGTCTACATAACACTCTACCCTTTGTCACTCGTGACAAAAAGGGGGAGTAGTTTTGGGCTATGAGAGTAGTCATCTTAGGGGGAGAGTTAGTATAGGACATTTTTGCTAGGGGGAGTGTTGTCATATTTTTTTTGAGGGATGTAGTGAGGCTATATGTATTTTTTTTCTTATCTTTTAGATACATTGGTCTTGTATATGAGGTCTTTTGACCATTTTTACATACATTGTACTTATCTTATCTCTTATATATGTTGATGTATGTTTCTTTCACCTCTCTCTTCATGTGTTGTTTCTTTTCTATCTTAATACACATGTTCTTTATACTTGTATGCAATCTATTTATTTCTGTTTCACACAAGATGCCTTGATGAGTTTTGTTTAAAGTGTTTCAGAAATACAGGTTGTCAAAGTCTACTTATCATAAGCTCTCTTCTTGCAAAGTTTTTCAAGAGTTTGTGTTAGGATAGATTTTATTGTATTCAACAAGTGAATATGAGTTGAGCGATTTATGACTTCTCTCATATGCTCATTTGTTTGTTGTGGTTTTGTCACGGATTGCCAAAGGGGGAGATTGTTAGGACATATATATTTTAACTTGTTTAAGAACATATGTCACTTAGTTATGTAAATTGGCTAATCCTTTGACAAAACGCACTCTGCTTGTAATTTGGTAGTTCTAGGTGTTTTTAATACTTCAAGAAACAATGTTGTCAGATTTCCAATATGATTTTCTTGGGATCCGTGAATATGTTTTTGGGCCTTCTTTTCTTCTAACCCTAAACATATAAAAGGATTATTTTAAGAGCCGTTTTGGGTGACACAAGTTGCATTATCATTGAGCAATCTCTGTTTAAGCAAATTGTGATCAACAGACGAAGTTCTTGACCTAGTTTATCTTCCATTAAGAAGTTGCTGTGTATTTGCACCATAGGGTTTTGTAACCAAGCATCTTCCTGCTATTCATCATAAAGGATGATCTGAAGAACTTTGCAGCCAACCATTCTTCCTCAGTTGGTGTTCTGAAGTCGCGTACTTGGATCCGCGCATTGGTTAGTCACGTACTTGGGAGCCGTGCATCAAAGGTGGAGACTGTCACTACAGATCAAGTCCAATTGGGTATTGGGGTAAGGGTTCAACTGTAGGTTGGTAAGGTACTTGGGATTCCTTTACTTGTAACCGCTTGATTTGATAATAGTGGAGTTTCGGGAGTAGTGACCTGAAAATCACCCGGTGGGGTTTTTGCCATTAGGGTTTTCCCCATTCGTAAACAAATCACCGTGTTATTTATTTTTCGCCGCATATTTAGTTGACTGGTGATTTGTTTGTGCTTCCATAAAATTGCATGATTAATTGATTAATTAATTACTTGGCTAAATTAATTAATTAGGGTTAATCACAAGAGGTCATTCAAATTGTGACCTATCAAGGAGTCAAAGATGAAGGAAGCCGAGTTAGAGATGAAAGAAGTGGAGCAAGCTGAGAAGATTAAGGAGAATGAAAGAGCTTCAAAATCCAAAAAATCCAGGGAAGTTACTTGTGAGACTATTCTCCTTCAATTTATGATCCACCAATTCCTTTTCCGCAAGGAATAAGAAAAAACAATGTGGATGATCAATTTTCTAAATTTCTAAGTATATTTAAGCAATTGCATATTAATATTCCTCTCATTGAAGATTTGGAACAAATGCCTAAATATGCTAAATTTTTGAAGGATATTATATCAAAGAAGCGGAAATTGGAGGAGCATAAAACAGTAATGCTAACAGAGGAGAGTAGTGCAATCTTACAAAAAAAGCTGCCGCCTAAGCTGAAAGATCCAGGGAGTTTCACTATCCCTTGCACTATAGGAAAATCTTATTTTGATAGAGCTTTATGTGATTTAGGGGCAAGTATTAATCTAATGCCTCTCTTTGTTTTCAGGAAATTGGGTCTTGGAGAAGTAAAGCCGACCACTATCTCTTTTCAATTGGCGGATAGATCCATTAAATATCCAAGAGGAGTCATTGAGAATGTATTAGTAAAAGTTGACAAGTTCATCTTCCCGGCTGACTTCATTGTCCTTGATATGGATGAGGACGACGAGATCCCTTTGATATTGGGTCGACCTTTCCTTGCGACGGGGAGAACCTTAATTGATGTCCAGGAAGGAAAACTTGTTTTGAGGGTTGGAGAGGATAAGGTCACTTTTGATGTATTTAAGCCTATGAAATTTCCTTCTGATGACTTGCATAATTTAGCATAATTTATCACTTCTCAACTTTAAACTTTAGTCTAATTTTATTTATTTTTGTTGATTTTAGACTCCATTATTGTTATTTAAATTTTATTGCAGATTTGAAGAAAATGAAGATTTATTCAAATAAAAGAAATGTTTTGGGCTGAAAAGAGAATATTGGGCTGAAGAGAGCAATGTTTTGGGCTGAAAAAAGGGCAACACGTTTAAGAAAAGAAGAAAGAGGTGCTGGAACAAAAAGAAAAAAAGAGGCGTTGAACTGAAAGAAGAAAGGCCGAAACTGAAAGAAAAGAAGGGAGAAAAAAAAACGCTGAAAGCTGAAGCAGAAAAAACACTGAAACAGAGGAACGTTTTGGGCTGAAACAGGGGCTGAAAGGATGACCTTTTTGGGCTGAAAAGAAAATCGTTTTTGGGCTGAAAAGAGCACCACGTCTAAAGCAGAAAAAGGGCAACACGTCTGAGGAAAAAAGGGGGCTGAACTGAAGAAATAAAAGGAGGCGCTGAAAAACTGAAAGAGGGTTGAAACAGAAGAGAGAAAGGGCTGAAACAGAAGAGAGAAAAGCTGAAATAGAAGAGAGAAAGGGTTGAAACAGAAGAGAGAAAAGCTGAAACAGAAAAAGGGCTGAAGCAGAAAGTTTGGAGGCGCTGAAATAGAAAAGAAGAAAGCTGAAACAGAAAAGAAAGAGAGGACTGAAGCAGATTTTTGTGTTCATTTTTTCTCTTTCAAATCTTCTCAAAATAATTATGGTGAATTCGTTTATGTTGAATTTAATT